>JAYMFT010130251.1:0-13050 GCA_038088735.1 Panulirus argus | reverse complement strand
GGGGGCTGGAAATCCTCCCCTCCAGTTTCTGCTTTTCCAAAAAGGGAACAGAGAAGGGGCCAAGTGAGGATTTTCCCCTCTAAGGCTCAGTCCTCTGTTCTTAACGCGACCTCGCTAACGCGGAAAAAAGGCGAGTATGTATGAAAAAAAAAAAATATATATATATAGCCACGATGGTATCTACTCTTCTATATATATATATATATATATATATATATATATATATATAATGGAGAAATATCTTTTCAGTTACGAGAGGCGTAATTCCACCCACGCTTATGGCCAATACACGGACGGCCAAACACGTGACCTGGTGACGAAGGTTCGTTAGCATGACCCGGGACCCAGGTCAGTTACTGTACCAGGGACACGGACCTACTGGTACCAGGTCAGGAGACGAGTGGGGTTAATCACAGCTGATGCCCAGCACACACACACACACACACACACGAGAGTATACTAGTGTTACCGGACTCTGCCTGTAATTGGTAACCCCACGAGCGAGAAGTCATCTCCCACGAGCCGTATCGTCCTCAGTGGAAGTGAAGGGGTACAACATCGCAAGAGCCTTCCCTTCCCCAAAGGAACCCACCTTGACCTGCTCCTGATGATAATTATAACAATGTGTGTGTGCGTGCGTGCGTGCGTGCGTGTGTGTGTGTTCTAATCATACTTTAAAAGAGACTGTGTTAAAACGGATTTACAGTTAATTCTTTGATATGCAAATAGCAAATCCCCTCTACTCAACTCAAGTTGGAGAAATCGTTATCACAATGAAGGCCCAGCCACAGTGGAAATCCAACCACAGTGGGGATCCAGCCACAGTGGGGGTCCAGCCACAGTGGGGGTCCAGCCACAGTGGGGATCCAGCCACAGTGGGGATCCAGCCACAGTGGGGATCCAGCCACAGTGGAAATCCAGCCACTGTGGGGACCCAGCGACAGTGGGGATCCAGCCACTGCACACACACACACACACACACATCATCCAACTTCTGCGCCGTGCCCAGCTCTCACAAGACGCCCGGGGTTGGCGTGTGTGTCGTTAACTCAGACAAGTGGGCAACCTGCTAATATGACGGAGAACATCCCCCTCCCACCCCACCCCACCATTTCATCACCCGCCCCTTCATCAGATGAATGATGGCTGGAACCTGAGCTGTGGTCCGGGCCCCCGGCGGAGCGGAACCGGGGAGTGGGAGGACACAGGGAGTGGGTGGAGAGTCACAGGGAGTGGGGTATAACACAAAACACGAAGGCCACACGAGTGCAAAACGCCCTCCCCATTCAGTACAAATTGGTGATTACGAACGGATAATTACGACAAATTGGGATGATACGGCCACGGCGGAAGGTATAGAGAAAATGGGAAAACACAGGATACAGAGAAAATGGGAAAACACAGGATACAGAGAAAATGGGAAAACACACAGGATACAGAGAAAATGGAACATAGGGAGTGGGAGGAGGAGGAGGAGGAGGTGTCACAAGGGAAAGAATTCAGCTGTACAAATAACTCCTTTATCTAGAGTAAACGAGAGCAAGTATGGAGAACACTTTCCAGGCAGCCATCTTGTTCAGAGACGCTGGGAACACACACACACACACAGATCGTCCAGCGAAGAAAATGCTGGAGAGAGAGATATACATTTCCTTTTCCAGTTCGGCCGAGAATTACGAAATGAAGTCCCCCCGACTTGTGGCCGCCCCTGTGGGGCCGCTATTGTGACAGGATGATACACGGCGCCGAGCCACACTTGTCGTGCTGTGGCACGCTTAGAGACATGAATGTAGTTAGAGGAATGATACCGGGGCGGCAGGTCTTAACGGGGACTTTTAAAACCCTCCCCACGACTGACGTTACTTATGCCTCACTCAGTTACGATGAAATATCTAAATATATTCTCGTGTATGAAACATCTGCGTGTCTTTGCACTCCCATCACACTCATCTCAGAGTTCCTGGTCTCTTCCACTATCATAAACTGTCTCGTTTCGACCCAGTGGTCTGATGCTGGTTGATTTCTTTGGTGTTCCTCTATAAGGGTCTTTGGTGAAGGGTGGAGGATAATAATCCTGGTGTATAATGCTGCATGAGTGGCTGCAGGAGTCGCATAAGGATAAAGGATGACACCTGAAGCAGCGAGAACGCCAAAGCTGACCGTCACTGCCTTTGAGATGATACCGTAATGACTCCATCCTGGATAGATTCAAAACGTCTTTTATTTCAGACTCTCGATCACAACTCTGAGGCAAGACCAACATATCCTAGGGTCGTTTCGTTGTGCTCAAGGGGTCGTATAGTCTCCAGTCGTCCTTAGAGTGCGAAAGATCATGCTCAGCTTGTTTAAAATACCTCATTACAGCACTGAGTACATTGTTGGCAGCCACACCTGGTTTTCGAGGGGACAGAGAAGAGGATGTTGCCTTTGGTAACGTGATGTTTGTGGTGTATAGCAGAGAAGTAGTCATGGATGTGACAGTCAGACATCGAGATCATTTTGATTTTAGTACGGGAAGGAAATCTCTGCACTCTCGTCTGGACGAAGTTTTATAACCGTGTTGTTGTATAGGATAAAACCCAAAAGTACAGAAATCCTGTCGATATTCATACGAGTCAAACACAGAAAATGCAAAATACTATGTTCAGACGAAGCGAATATGGCCAATACAATATCCTATGATCATACGAAGCGGGCGAAGTCAATACAATATCCTTACGGTATTCGTACAAGGCAAATATCACCTCAGATGTAACAAATATCCTGACTGTCTTCACATAAAAAGAATATCTTTCCCAGTACGAGTTGGCTGGCCATCATCATTACTGGCACGTGCCGTATGGATTTGCTGGAGTACGCTAAAAAGAGAGGGCGAGGCTGAGACCGTATTAACAGGGGAGGGGCAGGTCCTCCCTCTGTGCATTAAGTACCGTCCATTGAAGTTAGCGACTACGCGAGGCCTCCATAATGAAGTTAGGTTCAGCTTTGTTTTCCTTGAGTACCAAGCAAAACAGGACAAGAGGTATTGTTCAAGCACCTCCTATCATGATTCTCTCTCTCTCTCTCTCTCTCTCTCTCTCTCTATCTATCTATCTATCTATCTATAGTGAAAGGAGGACAAACGGTGAAAGACGAAACGTCAGAATAAAGAAGGAAAATGTGCAAGTCTCAAAACACCTCCTTCTGGGGCACAGATTGGATGGCCGATTTCCATAGCCTGGGTGTAGGTAGGATAATGCTATGCCGGAGGTAGTGAAATCTACAGAAAAGGTGAGGAAGGGTGGGGGGGGGGGCCTATAGAGGTATCAACGCCACGGTACAGCGAGAGTAAGAAAATACAAAAGAAAACGAAGGAACGGTTCAGCGGGAGATGTGTATAACAGAGCATGGGAAATACAGAGACGCACTGTGGAACAGATATGGGAAACACAAGAGCCGAGACGAAGATGACGATGACATAGACGAGAGGACCCGGAATGACCACATCAGGATTGAGGGGAGGAAGGGAGGAACAAGGGAACGGAACACAGCCGGCAGGTTGTCAGAACACAGTTGAGACAAAGACTCGCGCATGACTGTCTTCCGCGTAAGTCAGCCTGGATCATGGACTCGCGCAGAGAGAGAACAAAGAACGCTACCGTTCTTCCGTTCTTGGGAGATCTTGCGCACGGCCTTGGAGGTTAACGACGTCGTCTTCATCAGCGTCAAATCAACAGCGGGCAACCCAAGTGGAAAATGAGGCTGTCAGGCATCCATAAATAAAACATGGTCAACCAACATCCACGATGACGCGGGTGTGGAAAGGCTCGCGAAAGGAGGTTCTTGCTTGTTCCAGCCTCTAGAGACCTGGAAGTGGGGGAAGGTGGGGGGGAGGGGAAAGTTCCCCAGGGCAGGCAGAAGGAGCAACAGGCGTCAGATATATAAAAAAAAGGAGAAAAAGTTATCCTGGCAACAACACACACACACACACATACACCCAGAGCTAAGGCAGTTCAAAAAGCTTCGGGGTCTGCTTAGAAAGAAAAAGGGGGGGGGGGGATTCAGAGTCCGGAGACAAAGGCAGGGGGGAGGGGAAGGGGGATTGGAGGGAGGAAGGGGAGGGGGAGGGAGGGAGGGAGGAAGGAGGGGGTGGAAACATCAAGGATCATGCCACTGTCGATGGTTCAGTCGCTTGGTGAACACGATGATGTCGAGGTCACGCCCATGCCTAAGACTCGCGGAGAGGCGACGGTTCTGCTCCTGTATTAAGACGCATGAGGAAGCGGTGGTCAGGCCCGTGTGTGTGTGTGTGTGTGCGTGCGCAAGCCACACGAACAAGAGGACCGAGGTCGTGGAATGTGGTCACTGTGAAGATATAAACAACCAAATTCCACGTCTTGATTAGTCAGAAATGAGAGAATGAAAACGTGAGGCGACGCTCGTCGGGTAACACGAAGAGTTAAACAGAAAATTGGATCGTTTTACTCACATGTGACTGAACTTACATTTATCATGAATGGGGACAAAGAGACGAAACAGTCCCTTGCAGAAGTGGAGAAAATGAAAGGAGAGGATTAAATCTTAAAAAAAAATTCGGGAAATTGAGACATTCCTGGTACCTTGAATCAAAGTATTCGGGAAGCAACGTCATTTACGCGGGGTCGGCTGTTTACAGTTCTGTATCCGCTCAACACCAGCGAGGAATATAACCTTGTAAAGGGTCAAGGATACCTGAACCTAATCACTGACTGATGTCAAGAAACAAAGACAGAAAAGTAGCGGAAGAGAATAAGACCAAGCGTTTATGAGGTCCAAGGTTGGAATGATATCTTACATCCCAAGTGATCTCAAGATGGTTCAAGAGGTCGGGTAAGTGGGATGGGATCCGTGAGTCAGTGTTAGGGAGGAATGTTAACAAGCTGCTGTTTCAGGTGGCGAGGAACGTCTTCCTACGTAAGCCTGTGAGGACAGAAATCAAGAAGTAATTCGGAGAAAATGGGGACAGCTGGATGTGTCGAAGGAGAGTCACTCATGCCGTCAAAGACAAGCAGGAGGCTGGAGACTTGCTAACCTATGAGCACGACAGTATACGACCTGCGTGCACGACGATACGATCGTTTTTCAGCGCGTTGGTACGATCTGCGACCGTTTGGGTACGACGTATGTATCTATGAGCACTACGGTACGATCCTAGACAACGACTGTACGGTATCTGAGCTCAGTGGTACGATCTACGAGCGCGACGCCACAAACACAGCCGGATACGACGTGAGAGGTCGGTCAGGTCGAAGGCCAAGCCATTAGATTAATGGTCATACCTTCGTGTTCGATCAGTCCCGTCTCAACAGAGGGACAGAATACACTCGATAAACGGGTACCGAAAATTGGTCTCTCCAATCTACCAGTGTGTAACGGGGGAATAAATGCTGACGGTAAGGGGAATCGTAACATCCCTTCTTCGACTGCCCGAGATCCCCGAGGATATTTGAGGCGTATGTTTCAGGTGCTCTACGGGTCCAAACGACACTGTCTTTGGTATCTGTTTTATCAGATAGCCACAGCAGACCCCTTATGGCGATTGAGGGAAGCCTTTGGTATGGGATGTAGGTATAGAGTTCGACATTACGCTGAGAGGCGATGGAGGAAAGGAGGTATTTCAGAATCTTTGTGGTTCTGTTGGATGAAGACCATCATAATTGTATATGTTGATAAGAAGAATAACGGAAGAAGAAGAAGAAGAAGAAGAACAAGGAGAAGAAGAAGACGATGACGATGGAGCATAAGAAAAAGAAGAAAATTGATAAGATAGATGGAAAAGAGGAAAGAAAGTCAAAGAAGAAGAAGAAAAGAAGTAAGAAGAAAAAGAAGTAAGAAGAAAGAAGAAAAAGAAAGAAAGAAGAAACGAATAAGAAGATGGCCGACGCCATTCTCGAGGAGGCAGCCTCGAAGGAAGTGATGGCGCTCCTATCGACAAACGGCGACATATCCTCAAGAGGTTCCTTCCTGGTCGGAAGCGACCCTAAAGAGACTCCCGGACTGTATCAGCGGTTCCATGTGGTCAGGCCAACGACTTGCTGCATAATGCACCCAAAGTGGGCAATTTTCATACCACGAGATTCGCAGAAGAAATTCAGGTGGCGCTCCAAATGAGGCTCTGTCCTCTCTCTCTCTCTCTCTATCGAGAAATGAGCTTTTAGTGAGCTCCATGACCTTACATGGCCATCGCCTCCTGGCTGAGTCTTGTTTCTCAGAGACGTTTTATTAAGTTAGCTGAGATGGCACGGGCAGCTGAATGCCCTGAAAAAGGGCCATCTCATTAACGATTTTATATATATTTATATATATATATATATATACCCTACGAAAATCTGGGATAGAAATAGACAAGATTAGAAATATAAGCACGCAGAATTTCAGAGGGGAAATTTATAGAACGACGGAAGAAAAATGTTAGGAGAGATGGGAAGAAGAGGAAGAAGAATGGTGAAAAGAAGAATAGAAATATGAAAGAGAGAGAGAAAGGGAGAAGAGACAGAAAAAAAAAAGAAGAGGAGGAGGAAGAGGAGGAGGAAGGAGGGAATTCAAACATATCAGATGAGGTCATGAAGAAGAAAAATAGATTCTTGGAAAAATCATTCGAAAAAGAAGAAAAATTTAAAGAGAATTTGAAAAAAGGAAAGATAACAAATTAGAATAAAAAGGTAAACTTGAAAGAGGAGACATAAGATAAAGCAAGGAAGGCATCAAAAGGGTTTGGAGACAGGAGATAAATAAAGAAATGAAAAAGAAAGAACGGATGTTAAACAAGAGAGGAGGATGCGAGATGATTCAGCTAGAAAAAGAAAATGAAGAGGAACAGACGAAAGATGGATAAAAGATAAAAAACACGAAGAAAAGAAACACACGAAGGGAAGAATAATGGTTCTAAAAAAACCCTCCTTTCCCTTCGTGAGCACGAGAAACTCCTCCCTTCCCATTCGTGAGTACGAGAAACTCTTTCTCTCCCATTCGTGAGTACGATAAACTCCTCCCTTCCCATTCGTGAGTACGAGAAACTCTTTCCCTCCCATTCGTGAGTACGAGAAACTCTTCCCCTCCCATTCGTGAACATGAGAAACTCTTCCCCTCCCATTCGTGAACATGAGAAACTCTTCCCCTCCCATTCGTGAACATGAGAAACTCCTCCCATCCCATTCGTGAGCACAGGAAACTCTTTCCCTCCCATTCGTGAGCACGAGAAACTACTTCCCTCCCATTTCGTTACCACGAAACTCCTCCATATCCCCCCTGAACACCTTTTTCCCTCCTTCAATCGTGAGCACACCCGCACGACATAAACCCCTTCCTTCCCTCCTCAACCTATACACAATCCCCCTTTCCCATATCTCTGAATCCTCCCATCCCTCCTCCCAACACCTAGCAGATTCCCTCACATCGCCAACCGCTGAACTCCCCTTCTGAAGACGGTCCTATGCCACGTGAAGCCACAGAGACAACCCCCCCCCCTCCTACCGTCATCTTCACTACCCGGGAAAACACGACGTAGCTCCTTGACTACAAGGGCTGGGGTGAGGGAGGTCCTCACATTCACCAGGCAAATTATATCTGTCACGGTCATCATTAGGTAGGGAGGGTTTACCTCACTTCCGTCAGGGGCACTGCGAGGTATACATTATCCGCGTCATTATGGGCTAATTTGCCAGGCTGGAGGAGGGAGAGGATCGCCCTCAGTGGTCTAGAGAGGCGTCTTGTCGAAGCGAATTGTCAGCTGCAGAGACCAGACCAGCTCCCCCTCCTCTCTCAGGGGGCATTAGATGACTTCCACCACTTCTGTTCTTCTCCGGGAAATTCATTTCTCGCCAAGGGATGAAGGGCGGCGCCGCCCCACCACCCTTATCTCTTATCGACATCTAGTTATCCTCATGCTGTTATCAAGATAATGCTATTCCAGACACGTCCTGAGTCTGAGGGTAGTTTATATTGAAGTCAAGGGCGGTGTACGTAGGTCTAATAAGAAGGGAATGGGTGGAAAAACCTGGAACCAGTCGAACAATGTGTAATGCCTTCGTGAATCAAAGCCAATAATCTTTACGGTGGCTGAAAATTTATATACCTCGTTCTCCATATGGTGGTGACCATTGAGGAGCTGAAGGTCGAGAAAGACGAAGACAAGCCAAGAGAAATGAGAGATATGAGAAGGGAAAGAATCAAAAATCGAAAGGAAAGAGGAGGAGGAGGAGGAGGAGGAGACAGAGAAGTTGGGGGAGGAAAGAAGAATAAGAAGTGTGAGCCGATGTTGGTGATGACAATTAAGAAGAGGGAGTTTTCTCCTTACGTTTTATGAGGGGGTCAACTTGGGGCATCTGCTTTGAGGTTCCCATTCCAATTCCGCCGGCAGAATTCCTTCCTCATGTCCTCCTCGCACTTTTCTCTTTATACCATTCGTCTTAATAGCTTAAATCTCTCCTCCTCTAATCTTACGAGGGCTGATATATATATATATCTGCTGAAAATCAAGAGAAAAACAGGATATTGACGATGGTAGGGCATAATGTTTGTACGGGCTCGTTCAAGAGAGTTGGTACAACGAATCACTGCACAGTCACTAGTTCGAAGCTGTAGATGAAACGAATGGAATGAGAGCATTTGTGCCTGAGGTACCACAAGGTAGGTAGAGAGTTTAGGAAATGGTAGGCATGAGAGAAAAAAAAAATGAGAAAGATCTGAAGCAAATACTGAGTTACTAAAGCAATGGTCGACAGAGTTGGACATGACTGGGATAACATGAGTGATTCTCAAGTCAGGTGAAGAGAGGAAAAAGTCGAGTCCTTGCGTTTAGGTGTGGGGTGGGTTTCCCCAAGGCAAGGAGTGGAACACAGTGATTTAATCAACTTTTCTACAGTATGGGAGGAAGTCCTAAACTCGTGGGTCCCCATCTCTTGTATGAATAATGACCCATTTGTATTGCAAAAGGAGGGAGTTTTACACTCGTGGGGCCTCATCTCCACTATTTCTCTTCTTGTAATTAGCTTGTACTGTACAAGGAGGGAGTTTTACACACGTTGGGCCAATTACATATACATAAAATTACCTTCTCATATGTACTGTACACTGAAGGAGAATTTACACTTGTGGGAACCACTTGCAGAACCTTCACAACCAACATCATGTGGTTGCTTAACGTGAACCGAACATAAAAAAATTACGATATTAAGTTCAACCAAACAATAAATTAGCTCTGACGATGCTCCAGCGACGAGCCTTTCAGTGTGTGGTGATCAGGTCAACAAAACAACAGGCCGCCATCAACTCGGTACAGAGACCAACCATCATCATCACGCGTTTCTAAGATGAACCCGAAGTATCAATTCGGTCATTAAACTGGGTCAGCCAAACCAGCCCTAAGTGGTGTTCACATTGTGCCCGCTGGGTGACTGTTATCACCTCCTCGAGGGAGAGAAGAAGAAGAAGAAGAAGAAGAAGAGGCAAGTTAAAAGCACCAAGTTACGTGGGGGATTATATGCAATGCCTGACCTAATCTGAGACTCTTTCGAATGCAGGAGCAGTATGGGCAGGCCAGCCCAGTCGGCTCTCCCGACCTTAGATAACACACACGAGTCTTAACTGTTCTGAAACTGTTTAAAACAAAAACCGTAATTTGTGGGGCCCGTGCTCTGCGACGCATTCATGAGGCGAGTGCTGCTCGACGACCTGAGGTCAACGAGGTATCTTATAGTTAACTGTGTATTGATGACAAACGACAGAGAGTGCTGGAGTATATACAAAAACATGAGTGATTACACACACACACACACATATGGTATTACTTGGCTTCACATGCAGTAAACACAGCTTCAACCAAGAACATGTTGCAATGTAGTCCACTATTTCTCTGCTACTTGATGTAGCGCAATCCTGAGGCTTCAGGACACCTGTGAAATAGGGTCCTGCAAGGAGGAGAAGGAAAGGAGAGGAAGAGGAGAAAATCCGTAACGAAAAATCAAACATTCCAGTAAATCTTATTTGTTTTACGTAAAGAAAAGCTGGTCTCTTCCCGGGAGGAGACAGAGCCATCTGGGGAGGATCAGGTGGCCAATAACAGTGTGTGCTGAACGTGTTATGAACAAGTTTTGCTCGTATTCACCTCACACTCAAGCCAGACACACCTGGGAGCGACTAACATTCCCTTATAACCACACGACTGCTTTCCCAGGGCAGAAGAAAGTGACCTTCCACAATGTTGAAAGAAATGTTCTAAATTATTTCAATTTATCTCTGGATGAAAAATATATGTTGATTCTGTAACCTATTTTCCCATCCAGGCAGTTAAAAGACATGGCTTCTAATGTGTCTGTATACAAAGAGACTTCACGATCATTAACCTCTAATTGCTTGACGATATGGACGCACTGCTGTGATTACCTGACCTTTGACCTAACCACTGAGGGGTCCCAGACGGGTCTTCCTGCCCACAGCAACCCTAGCTGTTCATTCTTCTCTTCAGCGCTAGTCAGTAAATAGATACCTCGAATACGTTTACGGCTGTATGTATTTCTTAATGTTCTCCATTTCCTGCGTGAGCTAGGTAGCGTCAAGATCACATGAGCAAGCCTTGCAGAAATCTTCCCTTGGTCCCTTCTTAAGTTCCTTCTTTTGGGAAATGATACAAAGGGCAGAGAATTTCAAGCTCCTCCACTCCTACCCTCTTATTTGCCTTCGTCTGCCTGAGGTTATACTGCGAGTGAAAAGTCACTTTCGGCGACGCTGTATGGAAGTTCTCACTCCCAAAAGGAGTCCCTTTTCCCCTGCTACTGGAGGTAGCGTAGCCTCGACCTGCAGAATACCACGGGAAACACCAGGACTCTTTCTTAGGAAGGGGGTCCTGAGGCAATTAAAAAATCTATATTAATATCGTTATTGTCTAACCCCGAGATCCTTTCTTCTGGGGCTACAAGAGCTCGAAGGCTGCGCTACAATCAGGAGCGGGGAAAGGATGGACTCTCTTGGATTGAAAAGTCCTTCAACTAGATGGCACTCCAATGCTACGGCCTTGCAGAAGATGGTGTGTGGGAGATAGAACGACCAACTGGGCTAAAAGAAGACTAAAACTGACAATATAAATTCAATAAATTGACCTACTGTTAAATTACAGAACAATGAATTAATAATTCTCAAGGTGTGGCAATTAAACATTACAAAGCGCTGTTAAGTGCCAGTTATATCATAATTACACATTTGTGATTACATAATTATATGCTAATTAGAGGACTCATTAGAGTTCGTGATAGGTCGAACGACAGTGTTTACTTATTTATCTATTATTGTTCCAATAGGCCTTTTCCAAGAACTCCTGCAGCTCCAAGGCTGCGTTACTCCCAGTAGCAGGGAAATGATGACATCCTCTGGAGTGAGAAAGTCTCTGACGCGACTTTAATCCCAGGGATACAGCCTCGTCAATGGTGGCTTTTCATTGTCGAAGTAATCTCATGCAGGCTGAATCCGGTAGGGTAGATAATGTTATTCCGTAGGGTATAAAGAACAGGTTGTTCACTGTACGGATTATTATTACATGTCATGAAGTTAATGGCATCTTAACCCTTTCGCTGCGTAATTGGATTTTGAGGGAGGAGGGGGGGAGGGGGGGGGGTATGCTAGCTCCAAATGAATCATCCATTGAAAAATACCTTATACTTTTTTCAACTTAACTTCACCCTAAAGTGACAGTTATGAAAAGGGAGACACCTTTGAATCACACGAAAAAATAAAGATTGCACTTTTCTTTAAGAAAAATACAATGAATATTACCAATAACAACTGTCAATTACACGTAACTAAAATAATTGATAAGAATAATGGAATATCATACTAATGTATTATGAAAGCATATACATACAAAATCATTAAAAATTTTGTCAAAAACCTACCGTATACTTATTTATTGACGAGAGTCTTGCAACAATAATAAACATGCGGGAAAGGCTTGGTGTAAATTCAAATGTTGCAGAGGAAGAAAAAGAAAATATTTGGCTTTATCCGAATTTCGCAGTGAGTGAGCAAATATACTTACTGACATTCGCTTTAATCTTTAGCTGTAAATATTCATCTTGTATTTCCATGAAAAAAGATCTCTGTATTTACCAAATAAATTCATATTTCATTAAGTGCCTTTTAAAATACCATATCAAACCCTTGCACTGTTTTCTGTTTCCGTTTTCTTTCCCTACCCATTTTCCCTTACATAAAATGTTTTTCTACCACTCCATTTTTTTCACGTTAATCTCCTCCCCTTTCTCTTCCTCTCCTCCACCTTTCTCACCCCAAATCCTGTGATTAATTCTCCATTGCCTCCCATCCCCTAACTGCCATCAAGACCGTAATGAGCCACGCACTTTCTTGACACGATGGGTGGATAATCGACTGATGACGCACTCATCCCACGCACTCGACTGTGAACTCATGCACTCAGGCCAAGCACTCAGTAAACACACTTATCCCACGAGGGGCGGGACGCGTGTAAATCACGCACCTCACCAACGCACTCCAGTCACGCAGTTGACCTCTCGCACTTACCCCCAGGCACTTGAAGGAATACTCTGCTTCCATCGTAATTATTTACTCACGCCCTTAATCTACCCACCTAATACAAAGACGATGTGATTAGTCTTTACAGCACTTCTATGTGATTAGTAACAGTAATGGTATGTGATTGATGTTAGCAACAGTATGGGAATCAGGTATGAGACGAGTGTTGGTAGATCTATGTGATTGGGCGTTGGTGTTGTGTGTTGCATGCTGATAGCGCTATGTGATTTGTGTTGCCAGGACAGAGTGTTGGGTGTTGGGAGTAGCGCGTTGACAATGTTGTGTTGTTAGTCAATCCACTGACATCACTTTTGAGTGATGGTATTACTGTGTGTTAAGTGTATTAACTTTCACGGCTGAATCTGGCGTATAAAGCTAAATTTGTCAAGGATTTTATATATATATCGAATACACAGACGAATGTATACATTCGTCTGTCCATTCGACATATTTGTCACACCATCGGAGCCTCGGTTGATTAAAGCCATG
>JAYMFT010130240.1:0-13050 GCA_038088735.1 Panulirus argus | reverse complement strand
TATATATCCTTGACGTTCTTGTGACCACGTATAAAAGACTTATTGAATTGAGGTAGGCATTCTTGCCTACCTCCATTCAATAAGTCTGAAAAGCAATTTACACTTTATATTCACTGAGCTATATGTTTACAAAGTACCTTAATCTGTATATGAAGAACAATGAGGACACAACCCTGGCTGGTATTCTCTCTTCCATAGACAGAGTGAAGACCAAATGTCTTCCATGATGAGCACGTATAATTGAGTAATGACATTAGGAAGGTTATTTGCAGCTTTCATCGTCTTCACATCATGTTCTAGCTTTATACTTAATGACAAGTGAGCATCCTGCACCTATCCCTTAGCCCTGTGAGTCTGCTGGAGATATATCCTGTATATGATAAAATATCTTCCTTGACGGGGAGGTTGTTGAGGAGCGGCTCCAGTGAGGGGGAGGATGTTTCAGAGCCTTTCTCTTTGTGAGGAGGACCTGGTACAGAGTATGTAAGTTAGAGCTAGGGAAGGACTGGAAACCTATTGTTTTAAAAGGCTGAAAGATAAAAGAAATAGATTGTTAATGTTATTAGATTGGATTATTGGTGAAGACTGGTTAAGGTGTGAGACGTGTGTGATAGATAAGCCAACGTGGACAACTCAGCCACAAGAATTGTTGTTTTCTGGTTCAGTTAAGCACAGGAAACTCCTTATCTTAATTACTGGTTAACAGAAGTGAGGTTCATTCCTTGCGGGAGATAATGGTTTCATGTCATGTAGCTTTTGTCATCGACGTATCTTTATGAAATGAGAATAAGTGCTTTCATCTATGATTTTGAAAATCGGAAGAGGGGGGTAGTTGTCCAATATAAATATATATATATATATATATATATATATATATATATATATATATATATATATATATATATATATATTGTTGCTCTTAATTTGTCTTTAGTTACCCTCTGTTATCGTTGTGTTGTGTCAGACATATCACCTCACATGATAACTCAATATCAAGTGATCAATAACGGTTGTTTGGCCTCGTTAATCTCGATCGGCTATAATTCATTCTGCCTGATAAAGACATAATATAGAGCTAAAGGAATGGCTTTTTATTTTTTTCCTCCTTGCAATACATGGTTACGAAGGTCGTAATGCCCATCAACGGCAAATCATATCTACCAAGCGAAAGTCTTTAAACCTTTTCTGGCGTTAAGAATAATTCTAAGACCACATCCACTCGTGGGCCTAAAATAATGTTTTACAAAAACATTTCATCTCTTCTTGTCCCTTAGACCAATGCAAATTGAATTGATCATATTTCCCCACCGCAAGATTTCATATGAGAGGATGCACAAAATGTAAAATTTCCATAAACAGTAAATATATTCTAAAGACGTTAAATGGATATGATCGAGGAGCCGTTGACGGCGACCGAATTGAAAAAAAAAAAAAAAAAAGAAAACATGGCGCCATCCAGCCTGGCTGGAAGTCAACGTTCAAGTCTTATCTAATTAGGTTTAAAAACATCTTGTTGTATGAATTCTGTTCGTTACTTCTTCTGTTGAAGATAAAAATAATGACTTAACCAGACCTTGCGAAGTGGTTCATGTCACATTTCTGATTTATTATTCTTTTAGGTTACAGAATAAAAGACACGCAAAAGGAAGGTTTGTTTAGATGACTAGACAATATACAGGAAACTGATTACTAAAACAAAGTTTAACGTTAGATGATAAGCATTTACAGCTCTCTCACACTGTAAAACACATTTACATTAACGAAATGTCAATATGACTTGAAAGTGATAGGGATATTGAATATCATACATCAAGCTTGGTGGGGAAAAATGAAAACTTAATGTAGCTCAAAAAAGGACATAATGACAATGATCTTTATTTATATTCAGATTTTTTCCAAACTTCTGCCAAAATATTTATCATGTTCATATGAGGTCGGGACACTATTGCCAAGGCCTCACCTTAGCCAAAGTGGCGCAGTTTACGGAGATAATTGTGACTCCAGGCGATATATTAGAAGAAAAAAAAAAAAACAGCGTAATTCTAAAACTCCGTTTCTCACTCTAAATCGCGTTACTGACAATTCGGCCCAAATACCTTAAGGATTCCCAGGGTCTCAACTCACCCAGAATTTAAGGCCCATAACAGAATTTAAAGGATATATTCTAGAGGTTATATTTTTCCTTATGATTCTGTACATCACATTCATTGGAGTAATATGTGTTGTTTTGGCTAAGCTGAGACCTTCAGAACGCATTGCTCTGGAATCTTTTATTACTGGAAAAAAAATTTCTGAACGGAATAGGTTAAAAGCAAACAATATATAAATAAAAAAAAATCACGCTACGTAGTTTTTCCTATGGTTTTATTTTTCTGATTTTCTTTTAATGTAACGTTCCGCTCCAGCCTGTTCCATGTTTTTATGGCGTTTACCCCCATCCCAACTAAAGAATTGCTTGGCCTTACGAATCCTCCATCGAGAAAATTACCAAAAATGACGAACATTTAACAATTACAGTTAAATTCTCTGATTGTAGTGAAGTAAGGTAAAACTCTATGGGCTTTTGACCCATCAACTTCCTGCGTTGTTAAGGTCGTCAACATCAAGTGAATATCATCCACCAACCGAGGAATCTTTAACACCTTCAGGTGTTGAGGATAATTCTAAGATTACAAACACTCTCACTGTGTATGTGGACCGCTGGTAAATTCATACCAGTGGGTTCTTATACTCCCTCATTTAATGTAGTACAAGTTAATTTTATAGTATAAGACTAGTGGTTGATAGAATAAATTGAATGGTGAAATTGTGAAATTGTGAATGGCGACAGTATTCAAAAATTAAATAAAACTATGATATATCAAGAAAGTTAAAGGGACGGGATCCCAGTGTGGTATTATTGTATAATTCGGCTTAAATCAGCTAATTTCTACGTGTTTCTGGGTTCTGTCGTGCCGGCGTATCAAACATTTTGGGGACTACTGTGGATGGCTTATTCTGGCACCTTTCCCACCTTGGGGTGTTTTTTGAAGAATGAAATGAAGCAGAATATAGTATATAGAGTATAAGCCTCTAGATAAAGCTGCACAAGATTCACACATTTTCAAATTCTAGCTCTTTGAATATAATCGTAAAATCATATGAGCAGTGATACCTAAGGAAAATCTTTATCATTTCCAGGGTTCCCAGGTTAATGGACCGTGGGATCTAGCGTCATTAATACGCTACTGGGCCGACAAACAGTGCAAATATCCCTTTCCGTGATTTGAAAATGGATGATTACAAATTGGTAATCACAAATATAATATATATATATATACATATATCTCAGATGCTGGAAGTACCACTCGGAATTAGTTATGGTCTTCATAGTGTTCATTCGAATACAAAGCCATATAGACTTCTGTTTATGGTAAATCATTATGTTTCAGTATATTTCCTTCCAAGATATAACACGGCCGTTTGTAAGAGTCTCACTGGAACACCGAAGCTCAACCCCTGAACCGCAAATGGTGTTGTATTTTGACTCGTTTACTTTGTTGGAAACAGATTGGAATATTTCACTCTGTAAAAGGTAGGCAGACGTGATGGAATAAGATGATACTAATTATTACATTATTTCATCTTTTCGGTAAATAACTCCACACTGTCATCATTCTTACGGTAGCAGCAGACTTATTCACGGCTAATAAAAGTATACACAGACGATACCCCGACCGTAGAAGCGCTGCTGCCATCTGTTGACCTAGTATTTATAATTCTCGTGAAAAGAATTCTCCATATATCGCCATATCTCTGCGTTTTTTCACCTCATGATGCATATTCTAAAGTCTTTCTTTCCTTAACTCAACAGTGTATTCCCAATCGCCAGTGTTCCGAGTACGGTGAGGAAGCAGAGCGTCTTTTCCCCCAATGATCGGTTTAGAACATCTATTTCACCATCCTCCTCCTGCTGTTGTTGTTGGGACGACCAGTGCAAGAGCATAGTCCGACGCCTGCTGAGTTTCGAGTTGGAAAGATGATCACGGTACAAGGTAAGTCCTGCTGCTGCTGCTGTTGTTGACAGAAGGTACTGAGGCCCAAGCAGTGGTGGGTGACGGGTCCGGACATTCGCTATGGGGCGACCTAAGTGCATGGGTGTTTTTTAATGTGTGTCACGCGACTAGAGGCCCGTGGGATGTCTAGTGTATTGAAAGCAAAGTTAAAGCACAATAGAAAACAATAAACATCGAGAAAGTTCAAGTAGATTGTTTATACTTCAGTGAAGTCGCTTCTTTCCCGGCAAGTACCGCTTAGTGTGATCAAAAACCGTATGAAAAATACCATATGAAGGAATGAAGAGACAAACGACAAACCACAGATATTGATGGTGATTGATGAATGATAGCGTTAACCGGATTTCAGATTATGGGATCTTGTAATGGATTCACCTATCAATGGGTTATCAAATGAAGGATAATGATATATGTATTAAGGGAGTACGTAAGCCCCACAGACGTAACCGAAATTTCTCTAGTATGCAATGGATAGATCTGTTTTTTTTTTTTTAAGCACTTTTAGATATACGCGTATGACATAGCTTGCAAATGAGCTATGGGAAATATTTAATCGCACAGGAGCAAACATTCTTCATCAAAGACGTTAGATAAATGTGTGTTCGCGGGTGGGGGCGCGTGACTTCACGATTGGTCAACGATCCTTCTGGGTTCGTCGCTAATCCAGTCAGAGAACAATACCCTTTGAATTTAGCTAATCATCGCTCGATATGGTGTGTGAGTGGGCGGCGTCCGGGAGCTCGAAATTTGAATCAGTTTGGGGATGGAGTCGTCTTGTGTTGACAGAAACTTGTGAAATTACCCCCCAGGAACTCTCTGCAGCCATGTTGGAAGAACCCCACGACTTATCTCCCCGACGACCCTCAACCTGGTCGCTCTAGTGCCTGCGCTTCCGACACTGATTAAGGTATCTAGTGTTAAATAACCGGGGGTCCGGGTGCAGAGCCCTCCCGGATAGGGAAGGTATAGGTATATCGAGGGTCAGGGTGCAGAGCCCACGGCTAGGAACACCTTTTCCTAGGTTAGGATAGGCTCATTGGATTAGGATGTATGTTATAAAGCTTTGGTTGAGTGATATGTTATTTTGATGTAATATGATGCGAATCGGACGATTTTGCTTGGCGTTTCTGCCGTAAATCACTTGTTAGTGCCTTTTTCCCCCACCAAAAATCCCCGAATGCCTACTTTTTCCCCCCAAGATTGTTGTTGGAGAATGGGAGAATAACTCAGAAAAGAGTGATTTGCGAGAGAAATTAGGGTCAAAATCGTTCGAATCGCATCAAATACCATCGGAAAAACATATCACTTATCAAAAGAAAAAAGTGTAGGGCGGAAACGGTAAGATTTCCAGAACTTTAAACTCGGATGAGTCAGCCTGTAGTTGCTGAGGGAGGGAGGGAGGGGGGAACAGACACCACGAGACGAAGGTTAGCCTTCCTGTACCTAGTGACAGCAATAGGATCCCGATTCCTCTATCAAAGAATAAAGTATTAAAACTGAACTGAAAATGTGGACCCAAACAAACCCGTGGTAATGGCCTAGTTACTTAACTTCCTCGTTTCAACAGAACATTGTTTTGCGAAACCCTATACTGTGTGGTAGACGTCCAATTAAACATTTGGACCTCAGCAACTTGTCATATTACTCGCTCGAGAAACGCTTTGCCTGATGTGTTCGTTATACCTTAAGTTCTGATTTTGTCATCACTGGATCGGATGGAATAATGATTGATAATTATGTATGATAAAATAATAATGATGATAATTGATAAACTAATTGAAGACCCCCTTTGCAGCACCTCAACCGCTACAACCAACCGTGGTTCACCAAGTGGTCCATCCTATGGTAATGCTGCCTCCACAACCCCCGCCGCTACCACCACCTCCTCCTCCTCCTCCTCCTCCTCCGCCACCGCTTCCACAGCCGCCTACCTTCCAAATCATACAGTTCAAGAAGGAAGGAGACTGCCCTAGATGCAAGGTATGTGATGGGAACTGGCTCTGGTTGCGTTTTCTAAGGGACGTGATTGGTACTGGGGTCCTCGGGAGGGAAGGTTTTGGCGGGAGTCAAAGCTGTTGAATGATAAGGTTTCATACCTGGCTTCGACGGTGTCTCCAGGGTAGGTGCTGGCAGTAGATATTTTCTACGAGTGATTAGCTCTTGTTTCGTAATGTTAACTTGTATACCTTTGGCCTCCTGAAACTGGGATATGAGATATTGTTCTGTGCTTTCTTGGCCCCCTCCACATTCTTCAAAGCGAGGTGTACTATACCACCCTCCTGATTTTTACCATATTTCACTTAAGTTATTGAAAAGAATTATTTCATTCCATCTGTTTTAGTAACTGTATAATTAGTTATTCACCCATAACTTTTACGTACTGTATGTCTCAATTGTTTTGTGCCCGTCATACTAATTTCTATATTTGTGATTCATAACCTTTCTATTTTCATATAGAAATGAGTATATTATTATGTTCTCTATTTGGATTTCCAGTCTGTCTCTTGGGGTTCAGGCTCTCTGGTTCAGATGGGTCGTATGATTCGGTTCATTTGTGCAAACTGAAAATAAGGTTTGGTGTTTCGAATTTCCTCTTGATTCCCTTTTAATGATTTTTTTAGTGTCTCTGTTTCTGTAATGTTGATGTCTTTACTCAAGTGGAATTGGTGTGGATAACACCTGCTAACGTGCCAGTGGGTCACGCCTACGGATATGTCAGTAGGTCACATCTGCTAATGTGTCAGTGGGTCAGACCTACTGATATGTCAGCAGGTTCTCTCATTATTCAGTTTTCGACTTTCGTGAAAATAAATGCAAATGTTCCGTAAGGCGGAGTAGGATATTTTCCGAACCGAATTTGTTTCTAGACCCGCACCTCTATGGTATTAAAAGTGGAACTGATTCAACAGATTGAAGGGTTAGTGTCCGAAGAAAAAAAAAAAAGGAAAAAGATTGTCCCTCCCAACATATTTTCAAAGGCTATACACGACAAGCATAGTTCGCTCCCAGGGGGAAATTATCGTACATATGGTCACAGAGACGAGTGACTCTAATGGTGTGGACACCAGCAAACCGCCTCAGTATGCCTCTTGCTATCTTGTAGTTGTAGAAGAGATATACTTGCTTTACCCTTCCCTGCTGCCACTTCATTTTGGGAATTTTGCCTCTGGATGCTGTATATCTTCCACCTGTGCTCCAAGATGGTTGGCTGTCCTTTTTGAGGGGGAGAAAGCCCGAATTCTTGCCTGGAAGCAAGAATATATGGGTACACGTGAGATTCCTAGGCGCACTGGGCGCTAAGAACGTACGATAAGGCGGTTGCTTGCTAGTGCTCGTGGTCTCCCTGACAACGTCATCCCTGTTCATCCAAGGAAGACTTGTAGATCTACAGATAACGTTTTGAGACGAAAATCCAGCAAAACTTCCAGGAAACGTCTCTCAAAGGACTATTCAACATCGCCTGCAAAAAGACGTTCACATTCATCTCCCGAAAGCCAGCTGCTGAACCCCAGCTTACTAAGGAAATGAAACGACTCGCATCTGCAAAGAAATAGTCTTATATTTTCGATGTAAAGCTCCTTCCAGTGTGTTTAGTTGAGACAGGGGAGGGTGAGGAGGGGCCGGAGGATCCCAGCCGATATGATAGTCGTTTCACACACTGAAGACTCTGAAAACGCCCAGATAGTATGGTCCAGGGCTGCTTGAGTGATGGGAGAGGGTTGTACTCCTTGCCTATAACACCGCATTGAGTGAAGAGCAGTACATTAAGGTGCTGAAGGACCATCTGCTTCCTCTGTATGAGGTCCAAGGGTGTGATCACTTTATGCAGGAGAGTACCCTCTGATATGAGGCTAGAGAGGCAATGAATTCGTTATCAGAAAAAGAACATTCAACTCCTGGAGTGGTCTGTGAATTTCCTAGACCTTAATCAAGTCGGGAACTGCTGGAACCAGATGAAAGTCGAGTTTCCTGCCTGCAACAGCTCGTGAGTGCCTCGCCTCATTCAGATCGGGACCTTGTGGACCGAAAACATGAATCTAGAATACTTCAGGTACCTTGCCTATTCCTTGCCCAGATGTGTGTAGGTGGCAACCGAGACTAAAGAAGACATGATAAAGTATTAAGATGTGTAGTATTTTTTTTTGTCTATTTTTGCAGTGCTGTGGTGGGGGTAGGACAGATTTTTTATTTTTGTGGTGGGCACTGTAAATAAGTGCAACTTTGGAGGATTTACCTTAGTCTTCGCATTATACTACATTTTCGTTTATGGTTTTCGATAGAAAATTATTATAAGGGGTAACTTACACAATTCTAAATGAGGCTTTGCTAGTTTACGATTCGATAAACGTGCGTGTTTAGCCAAGTGTGTTTTTACTCTCCCTTCTTATCTTTTGTAGCCTGATCTGATCACCCTTTTCACCTTTGTTAATCTGATTGTCTCCTTTCTCCCTGCTACGTAGCCTCAGTTTTTTTTCTGCGTATTTGATTTTCTGCAGGTATCCTGGTCACCTCTCTCCTCCAATCAATTAATAGAACTTGATTAACTTCTCTCCCATTCGATGGAGCTTGATTAACTTTCTCTCCTCTAACATAGACCCTGATTAAGTTTTTTCCTCCCCGCACTAGAGCCTAGCCGACTCTTTTCCTCCCTAAAATAGAGCATGATCGATTTTTTCCCCCCCATTCCGAAATAGAGCCACTTGGACTATCTTCATTCTGACAATAGAGCCTGATTAACTCTATCCACCCTGTGTCATAAGACCTAGTGATACGTACTCCTGCCTTGCCCTCTTCCCATACAGCACCCTGATCCACCTTGCCCTCTTCCCATACAACTCCTTGATCCAACCTGCCCTACCCAATACAGCGGCGGTCTGATCCACCCTACCCTCTCCCCATACAATAGCCTGATCCAACTTGTTGTCTTCCCATACTAGAACCTGGTCCACTTTGCCCTTTCCCCATACAAGAACCTGATCTCGACCTTTCCTCCCTGCAGAGCGGGTTCCTGCAGGACTACATCTCCTGCGGCAGCATCGTGCTGGTCGTCTGCCTCTCCCTAGTGACTCTGGTCGGTCTCCTCGCCGTCTTCTTCCTCATCAAGAGACGCTGCCCTAGTTGTCACTACTCCCACCCCAAGTACTGCTAGACGACGCCACGTCGAGAGGGAAACTTATGCTCGTCCGTGGACACCAGACAGACGGACATGGAAATAGGGAGAGGTGCAAGTGAAGAAATATAAATAGGAAATTGAAGATAGTGGCGAGACTCTTGGAGCAGGAGAGACGAATGTGGGGTTGGCGTGAGGGGTGACTTCAGCTCACGCTCGAACATCTATGGACATCACAGAGACTAGTCGGACACGGAACGAGGTTTACAAATGGAAATATTGATGAGCAAATTTAAAATGATGAACTACAGGCTCTCGCGTCTGAAGATGTCATCCAAGACTTCTGGAAAAACTGTCTTGAAGGAAGGAGAACTTGATTGACCCGAACATTGACCCTTCGGGCTGTTGGCGAGACTCTCGTGCTTCACACATCCAGGAGACAAGCCAGCAAGTGCAGTGAAGAGTGACTTAAAGGATGACAACTGCCTGGTTTGTGAAACATTTAGGCTTGGTCGAAGCGTTGGTGACTGCGGCCCGAGACTGAGCGAATCATCCATCCTCGAGAGAGAACAGGCTGAGCATGATCGAAAGTTTAGGAGCAGCAGCTCAAGCTTTCTGAAGCTTTAATGGCTAAGCTTGACCGAAGCTTTAGAAGTAGCAGACTGAGCTTGATGATAACCCTAGTTGCAGCAGCCTGAGCTTCTTTGAAGCTTCAGCAGTAGCTGCCTGAGCTTGTCTTGATCTTTAGTGACGGCGATCTGCGCTTGACTGAAGCTTCGGCTCAACGTTCGTGAGTCGGAAGTGTCTCGGAGGTTTTATGACGTTTCGAAGCACCTCTCTGGGGAATACAATACACTCATTTCGTCTGCTGTAAACTGTCATATATATATATATATATATATATATATATATATATATACAGCTTTTGTCCTTGCAGATCGCAAAGAGTCTGGTACAAAGAAGATACCAAAGAGATATAGCATTTAGTAACCTTTGATTATCTATATTGCTAATATATATTGTAAGAAATTTGTTTCTCTTTAGCCAAAAGTTTACATTTACAGTAGGTTTCTAGTAGGCCATTGGTGACCTTACTTTTTGTATCCAATTAAAACTGGCTTTGTATTTTATCTTTGCTTGTTCCATACGAAGTCGATCTATACGTGTCTTTAATCTGTATCATAACTTAATTACTGTTGCACGTTTCAGACTTCGCTCGTATATTGTTACCATTAAAGAATATTAGTTAGAAGAAAGAAAGACTTTGAATTTCCTACCATGTGATGTGCATGTTGGTGGGTGCACTGAGGCAAGGCAAACGCCCTCCCAGGTTCAAAATAATTATAGGCTCTGTAGTCTGCCCGCAGCTAACACAACTGTTCGTCTTCCCCACTGGTTTGGTTGATGAGTGGGTACATGGCTTAGGTGTGTATATATATATATATATATATATCATAGGACCCCTTTTCCGAAGTCTCTTGTAGACTACGACTGCACTACAATAAGCTGGAATAGGTGACCTTTGAAGCGAAGAGTCGTCCACCGAGACCGTACCCTGTTTCAGCTGAAGATGATACAGCCTCGCCAAAAGTGACTTTTTCACTCGCGATGTAACCTCGCGTAGGTGGTGTCCGGTGACACTCAATACCCGCGGCGCCCAGGAAGTCTGCCACATCGAGGGAGGGACAGTAGATCATAAAGGGTAATAATATCTGCTCGTTTACTCGGGAGTGAAGGGCAAGTGGGTGGTAAGCACTCGGTGTCTTCGTTGTCTTGGGATATGTTGAAACGGTGTTCATAATGCTATGATGGATGATGTCCAGGGAGTACACTGGAGAGTATGATTCGTGTTTGTCTGGGGAGTGTATCTACTGATGGGTATATGTCTGGAGGGAGGGTGGTTGTCTAGTCTTTCTTTTTTCAAGTGTTACATTTCTTGTGGGTGGAGGGATCTGTGAGTGAAGTTCGCTGTGCTGTGTGGCTGGGATAAGCTTTATACTTCAACCTGGGGTTTGGTGGTTATCTATGGAGTGGATTGAGTGGGAGGGAACCTATTGCTGTTCCACAGAACAGGGAAAGCCGATCATCTTGAGGTGGGATTAGTTCGGGGGGATGTTTGTTTGATGGTGTTGGTGTTTTAAGTGTCTGTGGTTGCTGGCAGCCAGCCGTTGTTCTGAGACCAGTATTCTGAGTGGTTTGTAGCTTTCTTATATTTGCCTTTGAGAGGGTGGAAGACCAGGCAGGTGAGGCTACAATTTTCAAAACAGTTATAGCTTTAAAGGAGCCCTTCTAGTCCTGTAACTGTGCGGCTCAGTATTAAGGCCGTGGAATCTTTGATAAGGCGCCCTGGAGTAGTATGATTTATATGATTTTCTCTAAACGAGGAAAAAAAAAGACGTGGTGCATATGTACAAGGTTAAGAAGTCGGGGCAACACGAGTGTAAGACTCGTACACTTCAGTCCAAAGACCCCATTATTTTCGGCTCCTCAAGCGTCCTAAGAGGCTCTCTGTAATCATATATATATATATATATATATATATATTGCACTTCCATTTCCAATTTTGTCTTCCCGTTCTCTCTGTTCCTTCCACTTCTGACACATATATCCTCTTTGTCAACCTTTCCACACTCATTCTTTCCCTGTGTCCAAACCATTTCAGCACACCCTCTTCAGTTTTCTCAGCCACGCTCTCTTTATTACCGCACATCTCTCTTACCCTTTCATTACTTACTCGATCAAAGCACCTCACACCACCTGTTGACCTCAGACATTTTATTTCCAACACATCCACCCTCCTCTGCACAGTCTTATTTATAGCCCGTGCATCGCATCCATATGATGCTGGGACTACTATACCTTCAAACATTCCCATTTTTCTCCCCTCCACCTCCCATAACAATCCCTCTTTCCACACATTCTTCATTGCTCCCAGAACTTTGCTTGCCTCCTCACCCACCTTATGACTCACTTCTGCTGGCTTTTTATCGTAAAAACAAATGTTTTTCTTCCTAACGATTAGATCTGTCGAATTCTTTGGTGTGCTTCACTGATGGAACCTACGGCGTTAGACAAGGGCTGTCCTTTTCAAATCCCAATGTCATGAGTCTCATTGGCATACTTGGTTGATGAACTTTTGGGAGATCTCTCATTCTTGGTGGGCAGGGGGTTTCCTTGAGAAAGCCTATCAATTTTTCCCCCTTTTCTGACCCATTTAGAAACTTTTATCGCTTAGGATCCAACAGTGAACCATACCTGAAGAATGACAAACAAAAGCTCGCAAGTTTCGACGTCAAGGCTTTATTCACTCACATGCCGGTGGAAAGGGGCCTTGCAAGCGGTCAAAGGAGCGATGGATAACGTTTGAGATGACGAGTTAACCGGTATCCAGAAGAGACTACATAAAACTGGTGTCTTTGTGTATCGGTTTTGAGGCATTCACGTTCAACGAGTACAGACAGCATAGGGGTGTGTTTAGCCATGGGTTAACCTCTTAGTGCTGTAATGGCATGCTTGTCTTATGGAAACATTGGAGATAGGCAGCCACAATCGGATCATGAGCAGGGGTGCTTTGTGGTACTGATGTGTGGATGACAATGCTGGTAGCTCCTAAGGAAATCAATTTGGACAACAAAATGAGAATGCTTGATAATGTCAGCAGAGACGTACAGTGTGCAATAGAAGAGGGTGAAAGTGTGCATGGGATAGAGTGAACTGGAACGATGTGGTAGACCGGGGTCCACGTGCTGTCAATGGACTGAACCAGGACAAGTGCAGCGTCTGGGTAAACCACAGAAAGGTCTGTATTGCCTGGATGTGGAAAGGGAGCTGTGGTTTCAGTGCATTACACATGACAGCTAGAGACTGAGCGTGAGCGAATGTGGC
>JAYMFT010130229.1:0-13050 GCA_038088735.1 Panulirus argus | reverse complement strand
TCCCTCCCCTTTTAGTCGCCTTTTACGACACGCAGGGAATACGTGGGAAGTATTCTTTCTCCCCTATATATATATATATATATATACACACACACAGCGTGCGCCTCAGACTGTGATGAATTGACTGCTGGCAACGGTGTGGGGAAGGTTCCCACCGTTGCAGGGAAATGTTGTCACCTTGTCACTATGAGGACAATTGAACGCCGGTGGAATAAGCTGCCTATTGATGTCATAACCGGCCAGACAATGGACTCGTTCGGGAAGAGACAATACGATTGTTTCCCGTCACTAGAGCTGACATTACCTGGATAGAAATAAAAAAGTGGTTGTTTCAGTTGGTAACCAGCGTTACAGGTTATTACGTTTTCTGTAACGTATTTTGTGGTCTTTTCTGTAAATGGTTCAGATCTATTGAGAGGTGTCAGGATTGTGCATGGTGGCGATAATGGTCGATAGATTTATCTGCTTTATGTCATGAAGAGAGGTCTGTGTGATCTGTGTGTCTGTCTGTGTAACTCGTCGTCTGTGTAAATGTTTTAACAACAGGAGGATCTGAATCGTAGTCGACTGTGTTTGCTGATGACGCTGAGATTGTGTGTGTGTGTGTGTGTGTGAGAGGGAGAAAGAGGGAGAGAGAGAGAGAGACAGAGAGAGGGAGAGAGAGAGAGAGAGAGCTAAGTAATGACCAGGATGACGTCAGTATCCTATGAGTTTGAAAACAGTTGTGGTTAACTGAAACAAGTGCAGAGTAATGAAGATGGGACACGGTGAAAGGATGACTTGATATGAATATAATCTTTACATGTGTGTGTGTGTGTGTGTGTGTAAAAGGGACTCTAGGATCGACTTTAATGCCTCGTGTGTCGCCAGAATATCACGTCAGGTCACTACACTTGGAAGATAGAAATGATTATAGATCTGCTAAAGAAGGTGCAGAGGAGGGAAATGATTACTAGAGAAATGAAGTAGAGATGTGAGGGGGGAAGGGGGCATTGAATTGTCCACACTGGAGGCGAGAAACAAAAGGGAAGAAATAATCACACTTATCAAGATTGTAAATCATACTGACTGTGTCGACAGGAAGCGGGTCTATGAAATTAAGAGAAAAATGGTCGTAAGGTCACATACACACACACACACACACACGCACACACACATACACACACATACACACATACATACATACATACGCACACTCACATGCATGCATACACATACATATATACATACATACATGCATACATACATACGCACACTCATACATACATACATACACACACATACGCACACAAAGAGCAGAGCAGCTGGACCAGCTCAACGTAATCCGCTAATTTATCAGTAATTGGGGGAGTGAGAAGGAGGGGTAAGGGGTGTGCAGTGTGACTAGGAGCGAGGGGGGGTGGGATCACTGGTGGTGGCGGGGTGGTCAGGCTGGGTGGAGCGAGGGAGGGGCACCCGAAGCCAATGTGGCTAGGAGGGAAGGGGGAAGGGAGGGGTCAAGTAGTTACGATGGTGCAGGTGACCAGCAGGAGTACTGGGGGGGGGGGGAGAAGAGGGAGGGGGAATAAAGAGCTCAGCACAAGTGTCTGTTTACCAACCTGATTGTTGGTGACCAGTTGTATAGGGGGGAGGGGGAGGGGGAGTGGGGTCGTGTGCCACACGGGTGGGATGTGGTGGGGGGGGATGGGAGGGGTCAGGTCTGATTATGCAGTGTGATGTACGTATTATGTTAGTGTGTTTGTCCTTCGTCTCTCCCTCTTGAAGAGACGTGATCTTTTATGGAAAAAACTCGGAAAATATTGACGTCAAGTTGCAGCATATATTAGGTGTTGATTTGCAGAAAGATTTTGTTTCCATAACGAGATGGAGACGATGGAGTTGCTTGTGAAGATAGGGAGTAAATGACCAGCTATAAAATGTAGAGAAGAGAATTTAATAATTCCAGCAGATGTAAAGTAGATATATACCTTTCGAAAACGTCATAACTAAAAAGATTAACAACTGCAAGTACATACTGTATGTATCCTCCCCACCCCCCATCACCCTAACACTGAAGGAAAGACATGTTCCATAACAAATCAAAACCCGCATTCATCATTGTACTGGAATCATCATTAACATACGGAGCTGAAACGGGGACATTAGGCACCCCTTATGGAAGACCATCATGGAAGAGAGTTAGCAGAAACCCTCTCGGCCCGTGTTTAGCTTATATCTTTCTATAACTTGTATATATCTTTCTATTTCTAATCTAAGTGGACGAGGTAAGGAGAGAACAGTACGAAGGACCTCTCCCCAAACCTCACCTTCCTCCGGCAACAGCGGTTACCATGAAAAAAAAAAAAATGCATATGTGAAGTAAGCCTGCTTTGATTTTAACAGAATAGGACGAAACTTGAAATCCTGAACTGATGACAGGTTGCTCTCTCTGGTTCTTGAATTATTGTTATTCTTTGTGTTATCAACAGTAACTTATTCTAGTGTTCAGTGTGTCACTCAGTAGTCCTAACACTCGGACAGGGTGGGTAGTGCGAAGCCGGTGTAGGGTTGGGGCAGTGTTTACCTTACAGCCATAAAGGCAAGTTATTGTTCCCTCCCCCAGGGGGCAGCAGCAGCAGCAGCGGGACACAGGTGGCTACCTCACGCTAAACCTGATTTGCATACACAATAAATTACTGCCGTAATCTTTAGCACATACATCCAGACGGGTTGGCCTGGTTGGCGGCGGATGACAGTACATGGGAAGGACAGGCAACAGGAGACCTGATGGCCCATGACGAGATTATCTGATGATTTACTTCTTATCGTTTTAGGAACGGGATCGTTCGACAGAGACACTTGTTATAAGGAGATGACTGAATTATCAAGTACAGTAGAACAAAGCTATTTCGTTGTCTTACCCGCGAAACGCAACACAAAAAGCTCAGACTAAAGTGTCTGATTGACGTTCCTTATCAATATTTGTTTACGGAGGCGAATCTTTTTAGGTATTGACATCTTCAGACACTACCATGTTAACCTTACAGGTGGAAACAGTAAGAACAGCACTGAGTAAACATGAATACGATATAATTAAAAGAATAGAAAGACAACTATATCCCAAACTATGGCTCTTGAACATGAAAGTCTGAGAATGGTTACGACCGTCTGTGGTCCGGGGAAATAATGTTGAGGGTCTGACTCCCTCTCTGGCTCGACTGGAGACTGGATGGCAGAGGCGAGTATGGTGCTGGAAGGGACGGGAAGGTGGGAGAACAGTACACAGGCAACACCCGCTGATGAAGACTAGGGTAATGATGAGACTAGTCACTCCTCGAAAACTTATCTATCTATCTATCTATCTATCTATCTACCTATATATATATATATATATATATATATATATATATATATTGGCAGTAAAGGTGTTGAAGACTCCGAAGAGGTCCGGTCAGACAAGTGTCATCCGACTGGTAACAATGTCCCGTTGAGCCGGGGTGGTGGTGGGGGCGGGGGTGATGGATGGGAGGTGGGGAGTTTTAGGGGAGGGAGGGAGGGGAACGGTAATCGCCGAGTAATGGAGCACCTTCTGCCCGGCCGTGCGGGGATTACCTCAGATTTCCGGATTGATTGAGGGATTTCATAAATATTTGGGGTTTTGCTTGTTATCAGGGGGTAGGCGTTGGGGGGGGGGTAGATTTGTTAAGGAGAGATGGATTGTGGCGGTGGGGAGGGGAGGGACGGGGGGCGCAGTGAGGGGAAAGGGTTGACAGAGGATGTGGTCGGTCGGGTTATTCAGGGGAAGCTACCGTCTATACCCGTCCACGTCCGTCTGTCCCGTCAGCCACTGTCACCAGTAGTGGCAGACGTCGTCTTTACCCGTCCGTCTGCAGTACACACAGGGAGGCAGCTCAACACGCCTCATGCCTCGCCTCATATCCTCACACTCCCATCATGGACGTGTGCGGATTACACTCACATATTTGCTGGTGACGATGAAGTGGATCCTCACGTCCCTCCCGTGCATATTTTTTTTTCTTGCCTAATTCCCAGTAACTTCCAGGATACAGAGTGCTCAGAAGGCCCAATAACCAGGCCTCACTGTTGATATTGCAAGTTGAACATTGAGGAAAAAGATGACAACGATTGGACGCATTGTAAGAGATCTGTTTACAAACTTAGAAATACAAGTTATTGGATTATGTATCAAAATATACAAGTTAACTATTTTAAACAAGCAGTCAGGATGATTTTCAAGTATCAGAGATACAACATTCTTATGGGATAAATGTTTACACCTGTATTGTAATGTTCAGTTGGAATGACCTGTTAGTTAGCTAATTTTCCAGCAGTGACATACATAACGTTGCAGGGTGTGAGAGTAAATCTGTTGGCAACGTTTGCATTCGATCTCTTCGGTATCAACAGGAGGGGCGACTTCCCTTCAGGACTCCGAGGCATAAGTTTGAGCTGGTTTTTGGCTTTATCATGTAGTAAACCCAATATATGAAGGAATCCACAGAAACTGGATCCCAATTTGGATTATTTTGTTTTACTTGTGTCGTAATGATTATCAACATAATAATTATAATGATAATGATTACAATTATAATGATGATAAAACAATAATTATTAATAATGATGATAATGATAGTCATTTCCTAAGAAGGTTGGTTGGTTGTTTGAGCTTTCGGCCCATCATCTGCCAGGGTCAGTCATTATAACCACTACTAACCTAACTATCTTTAACAATTTCTTCATATAAGCAAGATGATACTAAGCCCATACACGCTGCTATTGCGTGTAAAGGTCGTTGCTCCTAAGAAATATACTGGCGTTTACTTATCGTACTGCAGCTGCTGCAGGCACCTCCTTGTTTACATCACTGCCTCAAAATGTGGAGTGATTGGATTGTGGCGATACTGAGTGTTGTGTGTTGTGGGAGGGAGTTGGCGCTGTTGCTGGGAGGCAGGTGGTTTTAGGGTGGGGCGGTTTGTAGCAGATGGGAGTGAAATGATCGGTAAAGACGAGTTTTGTTTTCATATCTCTCTTAGGTAACTGCTTAAAGTTATGTAATGTACCTAAAATAGTATAAACTAGACCTTATTTGATGCCACATATTTACACGTTTATAAATATTTCATTTTATTAGAATTTTTTCTTAACTACACTTTAAGGAGAACTTGCGCAAGAGAGCAGTTTATTTGGTTTTATTTTCAGCGGTTATTAAGATTTTATATTAAAACATTTCTCATACATTTTTGATAAGATTTAATAGACGTTTCCAGTGAAATTAACATTGTTGTGGCAACGCTGTACAGCACCTGAGCGTAATTCATTAACTCTGATGTCTGCCTCATTTAGAATAGGGAGGCATAGGCTGTCTAAACCACCCAAAAACCAGATTGAAGCATAGAGAAATAATGATAAAACACAATACTTGATTTATATGAACTACAAAGAATATGGAAAACCCAATTGTGGAGCGTTGGCTGGAGGCTGGACCGTCAGGCATGTTGGAGTCTGTCCGCTGTTCCCGTCATCCGGATGATCAGCTGATCGTAGATAACATGGAGAACGTTTTTAAAATTTCTTGGCTCTGATTGTTCCACCAGTGGCTGTTGGTTGGTTGGTTATATCTGCGTTAGGCCTATTGAGTAGGAAGATTACTGTGGCCGTCAACGTAAAGTTTAGTCATCAACGAAATATGTTGAAAATCTTCAGAGGTTCAGGCAATTCTTTTAAGACTCATACACGCTCTCATTGCCCTTGGTTCTGTTGAGCTGCCTCGCCCCTTGATCCGCGATCCAATGGTTCCTTGAAGTTCGATAATTATGCCGTACAGAGGATCCTCACAAGATCTGGTATACTGTCAAGTGTAGGACTGTTGCTGGTGTGTCTGGCCACTACTGCCAACCATTATCAATAGCGTTGATATCGGACATAGATAATTGGACGAGTGAAGAGGCTCTCTCTGTGTGTACTGTTTATTATGCGTATGTGGTTATCGTTATGCGTTACGGGAGGAGTTGTACCCTGCTGTTTGTCCCGTCTCTTAACCTTGTTTGTGTACCATGTCTTTACTGTCATGTACACAAGCACGCCACGAAAGCTCGTGTGTGTGTGTGTGTGTGTGCATGTGTTCGCGAAAAGTAAGCCTGTTAGTGATGGCCCGTTTTCGGGATCCTATTACTGATTACTGGGTGGAGGTCGGTGTTCCTGGGATGCCATTTCTGGCACAAGTCTGTCCTGTGTGTGACTGTTAATTGTATTGGCCTTTATAAGCTGGAGAACAGTGTCGGGTACTGTGGATCAAAGATGGTTCCGTGTGTTTGTTGACTGATAGCAGGAGAGGGAGACTTTCCACCTTCCTCAATATACTCGAACCTCTCGCACCTGCAGGTGGCCACGGCCCTCTCTCTCCCCTACTCTATCTTACAGTTAATCCATCAGAAGCGGTAATTGCCACCCTCGTTAGTCCGCCAGCGAATCCAATGAACTGTAAACAAGGCTTGGGTGTCGGCACACTCTCTCCACTCTCGATAGCCTCGTCTCACACCTGTTCCCAGGCGGCTCGTGTCTGTGTGTGTGGTGTGAGGGGGTGAGCGTAACGAGCAAGTGGTGGTCACACCTGTGCAACTGGTGTGTTTCGTGTGAAGGTAGGAATTCCTGAGTAAAGGAATTTACTTTTACCATATATTCACCAAGTATGGCTTACGGACCCCTAAAGGTATCACAAACTGCGTGATTAGTTATTAAAATAATGACAACTCACGAAGAATGTTGAGAACATAGTATATACATTTCTGCAGAAATGAATAAATTTTCTTAAGATTTACACCAAACATGACAAAATTTGAATGTGCATTTGACAAGAAAGTTCATGGTACTGTAGATGTTTCGTATATTTGATAAAAATGTGCAGTGGATTTGGTGTTCATAATGAATAAGAGGAAATATGGTTTGACAAAAATTTGTAGGAAATTGTCTTATCTTTACGATAATTTATATAAAATATATTTTGTATATAAAACAAAGAATTACGTTGGAGGCTTTAACTTTTTGCAAGATTTTACATGGAAAATGTTTTCTTGCAAAGTGGAATATCCAAGGTAAAGGGCTGAGGGTGAGACAAAAACTAAACAACTTTTAAAATTTATTGGATGTACTTAAACTAGGCGGATGACTAGACATAATCACGGGTTATTGGCAGGGTTGGTGGTGTATTTACAACACTGGCAACACATGTTGGCAGGTGTGGTGGAATGTTTATAACGGTAACATTGGTGCTGCAACGCAAGTTTAATGTCTATGCAACAGATTTTTATACATTTGGTTATTGCAATTCAAATCCATTTAGTCCCATCAACAGTATTGCTGAAAATTGACATGCTAGGGGTCTCAGTTACTGAGAACAAAGTACGACATTAGAGAACACGAGAAACGTTAACTATACAATATTCTAGACTTAGAGATATTTACAGTCATGGTAACAAAAAAAATGCTAACTTATCTTTCACACACACACACACTATGGAAATAAACCATATGGAATGTAAGTATAAATAACTGAATAATATTTAATTAATCAAGAGCCAACAAGCCTTTTGCTCTGCAAAAGCTCTTTATGTAATCTGCAAGTGTTGCCAAGTTGCAGATAAATGATGGTATATCACGGGAGAAAAGTGCATAGGTAACATATTTCTAGGTATCGGAAAGGAAATGCAAAGCTGCTCTGTTGGGTAAGACTCAGATTCGTGTGGTGTATTTTTCCGTTAAATTTCTGTGCTCAGTCTTTAAACCGTCAGCCCTCAGTATCTTGATTGATTTAACTTAAAACATCATTTCATGGAAACCTCCGATTGATTGCTTCTCATGACCTCATTGTAGTTGAGCAACTGTGCAACCGGATGTTCGTATTACGTCATCCCATGATATTCTTCCTCATGGAAACTATTATCATAGCGTCAACTAGCGTTGTTTATGGTTGATTCGCCTTTGAAAATGTATGACATTTTCAAAGGCGATTTTGCACATACATTTTGTTACTTTGTCATCCATTTGCAGACGTCTGGGCATGGAATTGGCAAGGTTCCTGAAGTGTTCTATGTACTACATGTTTTGGGTCCATAGGGTCTCAATCTCTTGAACGAGGCGAAACACTGATGAGGTGCTGCAGGAAGCAGCCGCCTGATCGTGCGGTTTAAGCGAGGTAAGAACAACCACCGTGATTCATAGGTGGAAGAAATACAGCGCCCAGAAGCGAAATTCTCAAGATGAAATGGCAGCCTGGAGGATAAAAGGAGGAACATCACTCTCTCAAGTTAACTTGAGGCACACTGAGGCTGGTTGCTGGCGTTCACACCGTTTGAAACTGTAGTGTGTCAGCGACCAGATGTTTGATGATTTCACCCTGAGGCGTCATATGCTTGTGCCAACGATAAACCTTAAATGTGTATCGCCTTTGAAAATATATGGGGGAGGACAATGTTTCCTTGCGGACACAGTAATAGCCCACAGCAGAAGGAAAACAGTCATTTTTAACGTCCGTCTCGTTATCACAGTTCTTTCTAATCGTCACAAATGTAAATAGTGTAAGGTGAATTGATTTTCGTTGCAGATCTTAAAACAATTTTATTTTTTCACGCAATTAAGTCGGGCCGAACACACCGAGGAACCACAATGATCAGTCTTTACAGATGTTGCAACCATACGGACCAGCTTTACAGGGAATGTGGAACCATAGTCTGGTTATACGCAGTCGCCACCTACTCTGACGTAAGCTGACCTGGGGGAAGAGGGATCGCGGTTTTAGATGGAGCCTCGTACGACTAGTGTACACGTCCGGGCGCGGTGCCTCCATGACGCATCATCTTAATTCATTCTTGACCTTTTAATAGAAGCACAGCCGTGTGACAGGTCAAAAAGGTCAGTTCATCATACCGAAGGGTCGTACCGACGTGCTCAAGAGCCGTGTTGATGGGCTCGCATAGTTATATAAATTTTCATACAAAACATTAAAAAATCTGAAATGATCGTTGCCACATTTGTTTTTTATCATGATATACTTTTATTGCCGGTGACTCGGGAGGTACATAGAGAACATAAAAAAAAAATATTGACTGATGTAGACATGATTCTATGGATTTCACAAAATCGTATTGCCAACTGGACCACGAAAAATACACCAACAAAGATGAACTGATTTTAATACACATGTAAGAGATGAGACCCTACGAATGTAGAACTCCCTCCTCTTATTGTACAGCAGCAGCTGCAGCGGGGAGTCGGTGAAAGCTTAAAAAATTACTGAGCGGAATTACATTTTCATTTTTCTTTTTAAGACAACCCAGTCGTGGGCCAATCAGGCCTGTTGTCTGTCTTTCTCATGTAAACTCGTGTGAATAGAAGTTATAGTCGCAAGGTGTCATATGTTATTAATGTTGTGAGATTCCAAAGCAATGTTTTCGAATACAAATGGATTAATGTCGAATTTCAAAGCATTGGAGTGTAAGTGACGGAACAAAGGTAATCATCCCAGATACCGTAATGGTTAAGACAAGAACTACCACGGAGGTAGACGGGTATATGGTCTTTTTCAAAGTATAGTCAGGAAGAAAGGTGATTATATACATTCAGACACACACACACACACACACACACACACATAAAGAATTCCACAGCTTTATCATGGCAACCAATCCATCTGAACAGGTTGATGATAAAAAGCAAAGGACTTGTCAGAGACAAGCAGGTTTAGCTACAGTCCAGACGCCCCAACGGAGAGAGGAATCGGGACTCGAATTTATAATGATTATTTCGAGGATATAATTATATTATTCATCGGTTTTCAGGATTGTAGGTGGTAGAAAATGGAAAAAGGAAAAAAATTATATTACCCTAAGTATGAAGGACGCCACTCGTTTTACCGTTCTGTCTAAGTTTTCCAAGACAGTGTCGGGCTGGTCCGACAGGTATGACACCTCCATAACAAACCTCATGACAGGAGGTTCAGGAGAGAGACAGGTCAACACGAACACTCCTGACCACCGTCATTACTTCTCTAGCCTCATTTGAGACTTGCACTTGTTTGTTTCCTGCACTGGTCTCTACCAGTCGTTAGGAAGCACTCGACGCTACAGACGTCTCAAGAAGCACAAATGTGTCAGCACTGCACGAGCGAGAGGGTTCCTTCTGTCGGAGACGATTGTCGCAAATGATATATGGGTGAGGGAGGCGAGTCCTGTCGTCTCAGACGCCACATTCACTCAGTGCTGTCTGGCTGGCTTTCTTTCCCCTCTATGAACACTTTGCTATTGCTAGAGACTCTCACTTCTCTAGGCGTGTGGAGTTGGTTGTATAAGAAGTACGAGTGAATGGAGGTTGTGGGCGTATAGAGCGGAGTGGGAGGGTCTGTCTTCTTGTGAAACCCGGTGATCGTGTGGTCCTATAGAAGGTCTGTGGCTATGTGGGCGACTGTGATCACACGACCTCAGTTCAGAGGGACGTCAGCGGCGGCAGCAGCACAGAGGTCTGCGGGCCCCTGCGTCGCCTCCGACGATGCCAGCGCCGTCCGTGTGAGGACCTGGTGTGTGCCTGGCGAAGGTACACACCGTACGAGTCGAGGGCTCCCGGGCGTCCGTCCGTGCGACCCGTGCGCCGCCCCATCAGTCGAGGGAGCTCACACGTCGACAGCGTGGTCGGGGTTCCCAGGTCGTCCATCGACGGGATGCGACGCCCCCTCGACAGCCGAGGAGCTCAGACGTCGAGGACATGGTTGAGGTAGGCGATGTAGCAGATGGCCAGCCGGAGGATCTCGATCTTGGAGAGCTTCTTGTCCGGCGGCAGCGTCGGCAGGAGCTTGCGAAGCTGCGCGAAGGCCACGTTGAAGGCCTCGACGCGCAGGCGCTCCCTGCTGGCGTGCGCCGTGCGGTACTTGAGGGTTGCCCGCCTCCGGCGCCGTCGTTCCTCTTTCGTCATGCTCAGCACGTGCTCCCGCTCCCTGCAACACGGGGTCGAGAAGAATTGGTTAGCCACACGACACCTAGTCGTCGTCACCAGCCGATGTAACATAGAAAATGGCCCGTTAATGATGAGGGATCCAGAGGCGTATGAGTAGTGTCATATGTTCTATGTGATAACGCAATGATTTAACACAGTAAAATAATTAGTATAGACTAAGTGGCTATATAGTCAAGTAATTAGTACAGAATAAGTGACAATATGATCAAAAACTGTGTGAATAAAAGTAACTGACGTGTCTCAGCTTGGTAAACATTGTTAGTTGGTTGTGGCAAAGAGAGAACTAGTTGATTACTAAATTGTTCCTTAACTGGGGGACACCATAAGGAGGATCAGGATGCCCGTTGCCCTGCCCTGGTATCACAGGATCCATGACCTTGCTGGTACCTACCTCAGCTTGGCAGAAACCAGCCATCTGCCTTCTACTGCTGAGACGATCCTTGACCTAACCTTACCTGCCTCAGGTGTACAGTATTAGTCAGAAGGTAATTTAACTCAGCTCGGGGGAAAGATTCAACGTGTCAGTGACCTTATCCTACCTGGGGTTGACGCGAGAGCCTGACCTACCTTGACCTCCTGCTGGAAGCGGCGTTGGAGTCAGCGAGGACGAAGCTGGGGTCGTTCTCGATGTCTGAGCGTCGGCTGTTCTCCTGCTTCACCTGCAGGTTGGTGGAACCCCTGTCGTGACCTCTGACCTCCTCGCGGTGGCCGGCTGACCCCTCGTGTGACCTCAGGTCAGTGCGGAGGTCACGGCGGACGAGGTCGGCGCGGAGCTCGACGGGCAGGAGGTCGCCTCTGAGGTCCGGCTTGGTCGGGTAGTCGGGCGTTGGTCGGTAGTCCAGACGGCGACTCAGTTCTGATCTGTTTATAAGGAGGTGAATAGGTCAGACCTGTAGGTCAAGGGGTCAGCTTAAGATTCTCTTTACAACTATCACTCCGTTTCCCGTCCTGCATTGAGGTGAGCCATGTAGAATCAAGCCAGACATCAGCGACATTGAACACTAATCAGTCCCTTCGTGTCAGCAAAGTCTGAAAAATTTACACTGAATTTTATGGTAGGTTTTAGCTTCGAACGCGCTCAAGTCGATGAATAATTTTAGCTTGTTATTTTACCTTCCGATATTTTCATTTATTTTAATTATGTGACTATAGATCTACACTTCGTCAGAACCGATGATGATTATATTCAGTAAGTTAACATTTCTAAAAAACCGAATTTGAAAAATCATCTCAACAGGTCTGAAATATTCTGAGTTTGAGTTTTGACGTTCCAGTACCTTCCTTGCTCACCTGTGTAGATTTATTAACTTTTCATTAATGAAAAATTGTTGCAGTCTTTATAAAAAAAAAAAAGGTACAATAATCAGTTTATCTTAAATAATGTTTTCTGGCTCAGATCAACAAACCCTTCCTAACTTGTTGGTATCTTTAGGAAAAGTCGATCAATCGACAGATAATGCAGAGCAAGGCAAGGAAATACTTAAAGCAGATGAGTCGGCCTTAGTACTTAATAATATCCTACACTTAAATGAGATTTTGCAGAAGGCTAAGGACGCATGCAGACCCTGGCAGCCATTTGTTATACCCATTTTCCCCATGGAAACACCTCGGTGCTGAAGGTTCCAGTGACAACTGATGAGTATGGTAACTACAATAATAAGGATTCCATATAGCTATCTGTTGTGTTCCCGGATTTCGGAAGTCCATAGCCACCCATGTGGTTCGTCCAAATCCCTCTCTCTCTCTCTCTCTCTCTCTCTCTATATATATATATATATATATATATATATATATATATATATCTTGTTTTTTTATTTATTATACCTGATCGCTGCTTCCCGCGTCAGCAAGGTAGCGCCAGGAAACAGACAAAGAAAGACCCATCTCCCCACATACACACATATATGCACAGTACATATATATACATACCAATATATACATATATACATACATACACATACACATGCATATGCACATGTACATATTCACACTTGCTCGCCCCCATCCACTCCTGATGCCACCCCGCCCCACGGGAATTAGCATTGCCAC
>JAYMFT010130218.1:0-13050 GCA_038088735.1 Panulirus argus | reverse complement strand
CCAGATATCTAAAACACTTCACTTCCTCCAATTTTTTCCCATTCAAACTCATTCCCCAACTAACTCATCCCTCAACCCTGCTGAACCTAATAACCTTGCTCTTATTCACATTTACTCTCAAGTTTCTCCTTTCACACGCTTTTCCAAACTCAGTCACCAACTTTTGCAGTTTCACACTCGAATCAGCCACCAGTGCTGTATCATCCTTGAATATACATTTTGGGAGGAGACTTGCTTGAAGCAGTGAGAAGTTTTTATCAAGGGTGTAAGGATTGTGTACAATTTGGAAGAAAGGAGAATTAATTGTTCCAAGTGAAGGTTGGTCTGTGGCAGGGGTGTGTGGTGTCACCATGGTTGTTCAGGTTGTATATGGATGAGGTGGTGAGGGAGGTAAATGTGAGTCTTAGAGAGAGGGGGGAGTATGCAGTCTGTGGGGAATGAGAGGGCCTGGGAAGTGAGTGAATTGTTGTTTGCTGATGATACAGCACTAATGGCAGATTCAAATGAGAATCTACAGAAGTTGATGACTGAGTTTGGAAGAGTGTGAAAGGAGAAAGTTGAGAGTGAGCATGAATAAAAGCAAGTTTATAAGGTTTAGTAAGGTTTAGGGACAGGTTAGTTGGGGTGTGAGTTTGAATGGCAAAAAATTGGAGGATGTGAATTGTTTTTGATACCTGGGAGTGGACATGGCAGCAAATGGAACTATGGAAGTGGAAGAGTCATGGGATGGGGGAGGTGTTGAAGGTTCTGGGAGTGCTGAAAAATGTATAGAAAGAGAGAATGTTATCTAGGAGGGCAAAAATGGGTATGTTTGAAGGAATAGAAGTCCCAGTAATATAATATGGATCCAAGGCAAGGGCTGCAGATAAAGCTGTTCAGAGGATGGTTGGTGTGTTGGAAGTGAAATATTTGAGGATGATATATGGTGTGAAGAGGAGGGTGGATGTGTTGGAAGTGAAATGTTTGAGGATACTATATGGTGTAAGGTGGACTGATTGAGTAAGTAATGAAAGGGTAAGAGAGATGTGTATTAATAAAAAGAATGTGGTTGAGAGACCAGAAGTGGGTGAGCTGAAATGGTTTGGACATATGGAAAGAATGAGAAAGGAATGGTTGATGAAGAGGATATGTGTTTCAGAAGTGAAGGAAACAAGGAGAATGGGGAGACCAAATTGGAGATGGAAGAAGTGAGTGAAAAATATTTTGAGCTATCAGGGCTTGAAGATGCAGGAAGTTGCAAGACATGCACAGGATATAGTGAATTGGTATGTCACTTACAACTGTCCATTCCTCTTCCTTTTGTGTTCAGGGACCAAAACCTCTGAAGATATGTTTTAAGATATTGGCGATTAATGAATCTTAAGTGAAGGGCTCATCTTTATGCTGAGTTAGAATTTTTAAGCCACCTGGAACATTAAACAAAGGATTTTAGATTATAGCTGGGTTAGGTTGATTGATTAGTGACTGATTCACCTGATTATTATTTTAGGCATTATAGGAAGAACATTATTATTATTATTATTATTATTATTATTATTATTATTATTATTATACTTTATCGATGTTTCCCTTGTTAGTGCCAGGAAACAGACGAAGAAAGATCCATTCCCTCACAAACACACATATATCCATTCCCGATGCCACTCTACCCCATAGGAAATAGCATCGCCACCTCCTGTGTCAGTGAGGTAGTGCAAGGAAACAGATGAAAAGGCCACATTCACTCACACTCAGTCTCTAGCTGTCATGTGTAATGCACCGAAGAACATGCTTTTAGTAATTCTAGTTTTTCAGGAGTCTGAAGTGTCGACTTGCTTGAAACTGATATCTGCGGGAAGTTGTGAGAGTGATCATCTTGTTGCTCTTCTCACCATCACAGCAGTCACTGAAAGGGCCTTAGGAAATGTAAGTAATCAATTTCTGTTTTCATGTATGTATATGTGTGTCTTTTAATTCTCATTAATCTGTATATCTGTCTCACTTCTATCTATGCCTCTAACCAACCGTGTTGCTGTTTCCCAGTTTCAGCAGGTAATATGGGAAAGGTAGACAACAGAAGACCAGATGGTTTGTCATGAAATATCATAGGTTCCTAATATATATATAGATATGGTAGACATGATAGAAAAGCAGAAGTCTCCTCCCCACCTACCCCCAGGAAGATAAACCAGCAATTAAATGACCAAGGAATAGCTGCAAGGTCATAGAACATTAGAATAAACCACCCAGATTTGTCATGGTAAAGGCTGTTAATATTTTGAAACATCAACATAAAGGCCATAAAGAAACTGTTCACCCTCAGATCACTTACTGGTACCAAACTTGCTCAAGAAAAAGGTTCAGATGCAGTACACAAAACTGAATTTGTTTACCACAGTGAAAATGAGCTTTAATTAATCTTCAAGGGTACCATTGAAATATAACTATTCTTTTAAGGGTGCCATTTAAGTGTAACTTTGTTGGAAGTTTTCTTAAATTTTATGCCTGCTTACATGGTGAAATCATTAATAAACAGATATTTAGATGATACTGATTATCACTGAATGAACCTGGTTGTGGATAGGGGCTATGGTTTCAGTACGTTGCATACGGCAGCTAAAGAATGGATATGAGCAAATGCGGCCTTTCTTCATCTGTTCCTGGTGCTAATTGGGAAATGGCAAACAAGTAAAAAAAAAAAAGAAGAAGAACCTGTTCAAGAGGGAGAATGACTGAGCATTTTATTGTACTAAAATGCAATTTTGCCCTCTAATGTACGCCTTTCTAAGTGTCACTCATATCCCTCTGTTCAGTTTCATATCACCACATTTAACATAATTGTGTTGGGTATAAGCATATCCTCAACTCTATCTTGGAAGCCTCACATACTTTAATCAACATCACAAAGTCTGTTTCCTAAAAGCTGGGATGTTTTATAGGTGCTGTAATTATATTTCTTGTAAGCATCAGTTTGATAATTGCTACATAGAGAATTAGATATGGATGCACAGATGGAAGGCAATAATGCCATACTTGCTTACAGTTGATGAACTTGGATTAAGGCTTCAGAGGAGAGATTACACATATAGAGAAAAGTAACCTTATTCTTACATTTTGATCCTTCTTAAAATGATAGTTTGTTTTTTACTATATTCATAACCTGTTAGATTATTGTATAATGTTGAATGTTTTAATTTCAGTTGGTTTTGACGAAACAGGAACAAGTTCCATTTTTGCTTCGAGACCTTCTTGTAACACCAGAATTACAGGAAATATTAGGAAAGACGAGGGTAAGGAGTAAATGAAATATCTTTTTTGTTCTACATGTGTGATTTTTAATGATTTGGATGATTTATAATTAGTTTAATAGAAGAATGTCTGTATATTCAACATTTTGATTTCCTTATCAAAAGCAGGATGATCAGTGCATGGTAATCACAGAATACTATGATAACTGCATCCCTTTATAATCATCTCCCTTTATAACCTTTTCTGTGAGTCATATCAAATGACTGCTCAACATAAGGATCACTTTTTTATCTAATGTTTGTACATCTGTCCATAGTGTTCAAAAAAATTAACTTGTGTTAAAGTGTTTGTCATTAGTTTTGAACATCATAAGCAAGCAGTGATATGCTGGTAGGTAGTAGTTGGTAGGCAGCCACCAACCAAGGAGGTATATTACCAATACTACCTGTCTGGGTATCGGGAGGGTTATTGATGGCTGCATAGTAAGCCAGCACTTCAGTGGTTGTTAATTTGCACTCCTCTGACCCAAGTAGCTGTCTTTTCTTTATGTCTCAACCACACGTGGACTAATGGCATTATGTCCACAAATGTACAATTTCTCCATGTCACATATAACTCTTGACAACACTTAACTCATACAACTCATTCTTTGTAGCTCTAGATTTTTCCTGAAGTGAGCACTATTCGCTGGCCCTGCCTTTTGGCAAAATGATAGGAGCAATAGATAGAATTAGTAGGTAGGAACATTAGACAGGAGCTTTAGGAAGAAGTGGTTGGTAGGAACATTAGATGGGAGCATTAGGCAAAAGTATTAGGTAGAAACATTAGATAGGAGCATTTGGAAACACTGTGCTAGAGTTGCCCTCAGCCAGTGGTTTGTTAAGGATGAGGCACTGGAGTTCATTTATAGAGATTCTTTCACTGTGGACACCTGCCTTGAGGGAGTTCCTGAAGGGAACAGGCATCAGAGATATAAATAGAAAGTAGAATGGTATGCTTGGATGTTTGCCTGGAGAGAATGGAATCAGAAACCAGTAAGCGAGTGTCTTAATGGACCACCTCTGTGAGTTTTAGTGTTTGATTTGATTCAGCAAATAGGCAAACATAAGGATTCTCAGATATTACGAAAGTTGAAGTATATCAGGAGGATCATAGGCCATAGTACACCTAATACCAATAATCACATTGAAGATGGTTTCTGTATTGAAAGGATAGATTTTTAATCAGGAACAGCAGTGATTACATTAATCATCTATAATACATACTCCAATACCTCCACCCGTTATCTGTCTTCATTGGCTGCAGTCTGTGTAAAAAACCCTCTCAAAGCACCATATCATAGTATTTCATAGCAGGATGGCCAAACAGACTACTTTATAAACTACACACATTTCATTAACCTCACAGAGATTTGTATTTGCATTCTTTGGGAGTGCATCTGTATATTGATTTACCCAGTGTTATTTCTTCAGCCTATTTTAACAGAATGAATGTTAGAAATATTGGAAGTATACTTCAGGAACAATATTGGCTATAGAAACATTTACTTCAGCTGATTTGAGGCTGCTGAACATAAAGGGTTTTCTGTTCTTGAATCGTACTCATGCTACTTACATTTTCTTACCTTTTATAATGCAGTATAGAGTCTAATGATTGCAAATTTTTTCCCAGATCCAGTTGTTGATAATATTACTTGGTTCTGTGGTGGGTCTCAACCTACGCAACATTGCATGGCATGGTTTCCTTAGTCCTTATGAAGCAAGTCCAGCATTTGTTGCCACTATCGTCACTGTTCTTGTGGACTGCGGTAGATTCTTGAAAGAATGCTACAAAACTGCAGATGTTCCTTGTAGACATTTAGCATCTTTCAAAGAGGTAAGATATATACATTATATCTATCCATGTCTATTCAGCACTCCATTTGCCACAAATAAGACAACTTTTCTCATGCAGAATGTTCATCAGCCCCACATTTTTGCATATCTCAACACACATCTGTATCATCACTCCTGTTACGTGTACTCCCTGTCTCCAACATCATCTTTGGCACATCTCATATTACACTAACATATGCTCACCTTACTTGTATATACTTCTGAATATTTTTTTAGTGTATTTATAGATTTTTCCCTCATCCATTAAAGGGCATGTTTATAACGCTTCACCGTTGAGTTTGATAGTGTATAACATGATATTGCAATTTTCTAGAAACTTCCTGTAATATGTAAGTTTTCTGCTCTCATCAGAGCTTAAAGGACTCAGCTTGTAGTCCTCCTAAGTCAAAGCAGCTGAATTCTAAGTCAGACAACCCTCAAACAAAGTTTCAGCCCTCCTTAGTAACCATCTTCCCAGTACCAATCACAATCTGAATAAAAAGCAGGTCATTGTCCCTGATCAGGGTCGTATTGTGGTATGAACATCAACAGATGACTGTACCAGAGAAGATCTTTCCACAGTATTCACCAAGATGAGTGCCCTAAGTGTGTATATTAAGACAAATGTTGTATTATTGTGAATGTAAGTTGTGATGAAGAAGAATGATTTATACTGTGTTGGTGGGATTATTACTTATTTGCTTATTGGAATACCATGACTTTTCCATTTGAAATGGAAATGTATGAAATTTCATTGTGTTCACCAGTTGTGTTTACATATGATGGTTGAGAAAAACATGCAGATAATATTTTACAATTTTGCTCTGCTGTGGCTCATAACATGTCATTTAAACAGCATTTTGAGGGGTATGCATAAGAATTTCCATCTACTCTTCTTGTCTCAATAGTGTAGGTTTCAGATGACCCAGCTTAGTTGGCAGTGCAGTGTTCATGCATGAGATAAATCTTAAAGATGTCACTGAAATATAGTGTTTCAAGGTCTAAGGTTATATACTTCATATCAGTGAGGACATTTCATGCCATAAACTCACATTTTCTCTAACTGGTTGTATTGATAAATGAACATTTTCTGTGTGTATCAATTCCCAGTTTGAATTATGAGCTGACTTCTGAACTAGCCAGCTGAACAATGAGTATATTCTTCTTTAGCCAGCTTTATTCATGTAGGGCAAGGAAAAAGATACTCTGAATATGGGAAGCTTCAGCAACATTAGATTTTCATATGAGGTTATGTGCATATATGTTCACCATTTTGTAGCTGGATAGTTATTGTCGAGGAATGTTCACTTTACATGATATTTTATTTCATCAAATTTTAAGGAATATATGTAGTCTTTAAGGACAGAAGGTTGTCTTGCCTATAGAAAAGTCTTCATGGAGTGCTGAGTTTTCTGGGATGGCTTGGCTTTCTATTTCAGGGTCCAACTGCTTTGACTAATTAGCAGTGCTGTGTATGTGCATTTTCTTTCAGCATCATCTGTCACTGAGTTTTAAACTGCTTACATAATCCATATGTAGTTCGTTTTTCCTTTTTTTCTGTGATCATCTTTTCCTCATTAATCATGTATTTACAGATGGATCTAAGATTTCATATTTTACTCCTTTAGTATGGATACATTCATAGGATTTGTAATGATTCATGATGCCATCCAGTAGAACTGATACCTTTACAGGCATTTGTGCTGGGCAGTGTTTTTAAGGATGTTTCCTTTCCACCGAGATCAGTAATGGAAGAGTTGATATTTAAATCTCCCCTTGTGCCGACCATCATGGTCCCAGTATGGCTGAAGGCTCTGGATTTATTAGCATCTGAAAGGTAAGGTGAAGCATTAAAAGAAAGTGATTGATAAGATGATATATGATTAAACTGGTCAACTAATGTCACATATAGACTGATGCTACTGTTCATTTGGTTAATGTGAGCATGGTGAAATATGACAAAGGTGTCCTCTGAATATATAACATGCAACCTTTCTTTCCAGCTGGGGTATGAGTGTGATGGTACTTCTGCCAATGATGGAGTGTTCTCTGCGATGCCTTTTTGCACATGTTAATGGAGTTTCAGAGAGAGTCTTAACCGCTGAAAATTCTTCTTTTTACACAACTTTGGATGAAATTCTTAAACCTAATGTTAATGAAGGGATTTGCGATTCTTTGGACTTAGTCAGAGACAACCAGAGAGTGGATGAGCACCATCAAAATGAAGTGAGTAAAATCATCATTAGGAATACCTTTAATACTTCATGTGAACAAAATGAAACTCAGTCACAGGCCGCCACTGTAGTAGCAAGAGCATCAAATGCTAATCAGGTATTGATTTACATTGGTAAGAAACTCAATGAAGCATTGCATGATCTCCTGAATTTTGTTCAAGGTCCTCGTGTACGTGATAGAGTGAGCCATGGTGAGGTCAAATTAGAACACATATCTCAAAGCATTTCTCAGCATATACTGTACCTCTGCCTGCTTATACTCTCTCTTGGGAATTGGAGGTGTTTATCAGAAGTGATGTGTGTTTGCAGTCAAGACGAGTGCTGTATTCATTGTGATGTTAAAAGTGTTTATTATTTGGATAATGGGAAAGACAAAACATGTTGTGATCAGAAGCAGAGTTATTTCAATGGACATGCTGTCAATGATGCAATAAAAAGATGCATCTGTGAAATTAAGTTTGACTTCATTACCATAACTGAAACATCAGAAGCCTTTAACCATCTGGTTGCAGTGTTAAATGGATGCATTGAAAAGTATAAAAGCATTTACCACCCAAGTGCCATACTCCATGAGAAACTTATTTCCTGTGCAACCATATTTAATGACTGGACAACATGGAAAAGAGTGGACTGCAATGAGTTGGACTATAATGACTGGGAGAATAGAGAAAAGTTAGAGTTACCACAAATCATTTCTTTCCCCCCTCTCAAAATTACTCACAAGGTTGTAAGCCTTGATAATATCCAAGAATTTCTTACCCTCATTCTCAGCATTGATTTTGAAGTTCTGTACAGAAGCAAGATGGAACTTGAGTTTGTGTCAGTGCTTCACAGAATTATAGCAAATGTTCAGTCATCTCTTGAAAATATGTGTGAGAATCTGTCAGTAAAATATTTGCTGTATGTAAGTAAAAAACTTCGATCAAGGCAAAGAGAAACATATCGCAGACAGTTAAATGCAGTTCCAATTTTGATAATCAGTTGTTATCTTACAGCCCAAGCTGTTTATTTACTGTTTTTCTCCATAAACAAAATTTCTCATCTTAGTAAATCTTGCTCAAGTGATCTACTCAGAGTATTGAAGGCAGTGCTGAAAGCTCATGAAAATATTGTTTCACAGACAAGTCTCAATGCCAATCGTTGGGAAGAAGCTGTTTCTGTGTCTCTAAAAAATATTACAACAATTACAGAGAATTTTTGTTTTGAAAAATTTCTCTGTTGAATACAGCACATGTATTTCTACAACTATATATATATTCAAAAGGATTTGTATGTTAGGTATATACATATATATTTTTATTACATTTTATTCTGTTACTTTTCAGGAATGATGATGACCATTACTTTATCTGTGAAATTATCTTATATTTACCAGTGACCTTGATATCTGAAATGATATTGCTTGACAGTCACTGTACTCATGGGTAAGTGACTACTTAATAAACTTTTTCTGAGGCATCTCTCATTCTTTTCACACATTCCAATTTTATAGAACAAACAGATAGCCTTGAATTTGATTCCCTTGTTTACCGTTCTATGGAATAGGTAATATCTCTATTATCAATACTGTATTTATTTTTGGAAAATGATTGTAAGATGGGGATACCAAAGCTATATATCTTGTTCAGATGTTATCCTAGACGATGAATTCTACGGTAAGCATCAAAAATTATTTTAGAATATCCCTCTAAACCAGTGAAACTGACTAATCGCAGGCCATGTAAGGACAGGTATACCCTGTTACTTATTCCCACCAAGTGAGGGAAATGCCAACAGTTTAAAGTACAATGCCAAACAAGAATTAATATGTCTTCAGTGCTATAACAGTGAAATGGGAACACACCAGTGCAAACAATAAAGGGAGATCAAAGCCTTATACCTTAGTATGAGGTATAGCCAAAAGATGGCCCTAAGCCTTGTATTGTTTTTAATTCCTAATCAGGTAGAAGGACTTATTTCACATATTCTGTTGTTATATCAATAAAAAGTGGTCTGGTTTTGAGCAGTCACCAGAAGAGGGAATATGTTACAGGTTGCCTATCTGACAAGAGGTTGGCTAGCATCAGCAAGCCATCCTTCAATCAACAGTGTCTTGGAACTGTCATCATGACCGCATGCATTAGCATGTTTACCAGCGCAGTGATTTTCAAGCTGTTTTTCAGCCCTCCATTGACATGGGTATGATTCTGCATGACCTAGTTAAGTGGAAAATTTTAATTCTAACATTTTTGCCTCTTTTTCGACTAGTGACACTTGGGCGGTGACAGTCAGCTTGTCTGTATATTACAGTTCATTTGTTCCTTATGCTACCTTGCTAAAGCAGAAAAGGCAAAGGTAACAGACTTTCGGATTATGTGTGAAAGGAGAGAGCTGATGGTAAATCGTGCATGAAAATAAGGAAATGAGGTGCAACAGGGTATAAGAAGGGGATGTGAATGTAAGTTTGATTAGTGAATGAGTGGGCAAATAATACAGAAAAAAAAAGTGAGGGGTAAGGGTGATACAGGATAACACTAAAGATGAGCAATGGGCATCACAGATTAACAGTGGTTAATCTACAGATAGAACATGCCTGTAGTGGAATGTTACGACTTGAGGATGAATAATCAGTTTTACTTACAAGAAAATTTTTAAAAGGTTTATGGTGCCTATAATTAGTGATGTTTGTTAATGAAAGCAAGCAATACAAGCTGAACATTAAACTGATTTTATGGTAAATAGTGAAACAAATATTGAACGAACATGATAGCACAACTCAAATATTGTGTTGATGTTATGGTAAAACATGAACGTTAAATGATTATGACATGACTTAAGTGAAAAGAAAACCTGATAGTTCATACTTAACAGTGGTTGATGATTATCTTAAAACTTGACACCAAAAAGAAATCAGTAGATATTGTACAAACATTGGATGGACATTCAGAGACATTTGAGGCACTGTATGTAAATTTTTTGGTAAATTATCTATATTACCGTACAAAGATTTAGATAATGGCAATGTCATTATGTCTTTTTGCTGTTTTAACTTTTTTCTCATTTTTCTTATTTTTCTTTTTATTTCTTTTCCTCTTTTCTCTTTTCTTATTTTTCTTTCTTTTATTTTTCTTTCCACTTCTTTTCCTTTTCTCCCTTTTCCATTTCTTTTCCTTTCTCTTTTGTTTTCTCACCAACTTCCTTGCCTTTTTACTTTCTTGCTTTTCTGTGCCATCTTTACTTTTATTATTTTTATCACTTTCACTTTCTTTCTTGTTCTTCCTTAAATCCCTTATCTTCTCATTTTCTTTGTCATTTGATATCCATTTAGCCATTTGAATTTTGACCTTCTTTTCTTCATTAGTATGTTGTTTATCCTTTTTTACATTTATCCTCTTTCTTTTGTTTTTCATTTTTTTAATTTTCTCTTTTCCTAATCCTTTCTTCTCACCTTTCATTTTATTTCTACTTCGTTTACTCATCCTTCTTTTATTTTTCTTATTTTTCCTTCTACTTCTAGATATTTTGCTCTTATTTTTCCCTTTCCTCCTTTTTATTTTGATCCTTTTAGGATATCTCCTCCTCTTTTCCTTCCTGATGATTTTCAGACCTTTCTTCCCTTTTGCTTTGAGCTTCTTTATCCTCATTATGACCCTCCACTTCCTCTTAGCAAACCGAAGAAGTCTTAGGAGTTTCTTCCGTTCCTTAGCATCACTGAAGAGAGCCATAAGATCTGTGAAGCGGAGTCCAACTGGGAGGCGCTTGATATCCACATTATGAGAGGACAGGAACTGCTGAAGACGTGCTGAGACCATGATCAGTTTAGCTACTCGACGATTTTTCTTCTTCCTCTTTTTTGTTGTCTTTCCCTTTTTCTTATTCATGTTTTTCTTCCTCTTTTTTGTCTTCTTTCTCTTTTTCTTATTCACATTTTTCTTCTTTGTCATTTTATTGCTCTTATTTTTTATTTCTTTGTTCATCTTTTTTCTTTCCTTAATTTTCTCCTTGATGTTACTTTCCTTCTTCACTGTATTTCTGATCTTTTTCACATCTTTGCCCTTATTCTCAGTGAGGTCTCTCCTATTCCTCTTTTCTAGATTCTCCTTCCTTTCTATTTTCCCTTTACCATCTTTGTTTGTAAGCTGCTTGAACTTTGTAGTTTTGGCAAAGCTATTTCGTGATGTTACATGTTTCTTGACTGGCAAAAGATTCATAACGTCTTTCCTCTTCACACCATCAGTAACACTGAAAGGTCTGTTTCTATTTTTGCTGTTGTCCCTTCTTACTTTCTTATGGGATGGCAAAGCTAAGAGTGATCTTGTTTCTGGTTCAGGTTCATCTTCATTGTCATAATCCTCATAGTACTCATAATCTTCATAGTAGTCATAATAGTAGTAGTCCTCATCCCCTTCTCCATAATCATAATTATAATATTCATCATTTTCATAATCTTCGCTATCCTCTGTATCTTCATCATCCTCATTATCTTCATTGGTTTTATCATGACTGGTGTTTTCATTATCATGCTCCTGATAATCATAATCATCATAATACTCATAATAGTAATAATCATATTCATCATTGCTCTTATCATCTTCAGAGCCTTCCTCTTTCTCTTCTACCTTCACATCAGGTCCAGAGCCTTCCTCTATCTCTTCTACCATTATATCAGGTCTAGAGTTTTGCTCTACCTTCACATCAGGTCCAGAGCCTTTATCTTTCTCATTTACCTTCACATCAGGTCCAGAGCTTTCATCAATCTCATCTATCATCACATCAGGGACATCTTCACTTTCCAAGCGATCAGTGCTTGTCTCCTCTATATAATAATAGTAATACTCTACCTCATTGCCACCATCCTCACCACCAGGAGTAACCCCATTTCCTTCCAAAGATCCCTCAGATCCCCCAGTAGTTGTGGAAGAGTTACCAACCCCATCCTCACTTGGCTTGAAGACAACATTTTTGCTCCCTTTTGGACATACTTCGTAGTACAAATAGAACCCATTCTCCTGGATGAAGCAGCCAGTTGGGGAGAGAGCAGGCATGTCCCCTGCAGGAATGAGGGTTTCCCAATCTATGGGAATCTTGGAGGTTCCAGGAGCCAGCTCTAAAGTGAAGAACCCACCACCCAGCTTAGGTTTACAGTCACTCTGTTGCACACTTGATATCTCATCCAGGTCCACACCAAGGCCCTGAAGAAAGGGTCTTTATTAACACTCTAAAGAGTCTTATTGGTAAACTGAAAGTTTTTTATTATGATTCTATTAAGAAAAACTTAAAAACAAACCCTAGGAACAGTATTGTAAGGACACGGAAAAAAACCTTATCAGATTCCCGGTGAGAAGTCTTATTGGGTTCTTGAAGTGTCATATTAGGACATTAGAGTGTCTTATTAGGATTCTAAAAAGTTTAACTTGGGCTTTAATTGAATATCATAATGCTTGAAAGATTCTTATGAGAACTTGAAAGTGTATCCTCATGTTCATGAAAGAAATATTAGAATCTGAAGAAGGAAGTCCCATTAGGAATATAAATGGAGTTTTGAAAGTCATTAGTATCCATGAGAAAATTACAAGTTACAGAATTCTAGATTCCATGCTAAATAAATAAAGCCCATAGATCTCTATGCAATATTTCTCTTAACAGAAACATTGAACATCTTTTTGCTGGAAGCCACTCTGGTCAAACCTGAGGAGTATTTTGCTCCAACTACCAATATTATGGTCATTATATAT
>JAYMFT010130207.1:0-13050 GCA_038088735.1 Panulirus argus | reverse complement strand
TATATATATATATATATATATATATATATATATATATATATATATATCCTAGTGTGAGCCCAATATCCATTTTATCTACCAACCCCTTGGGGTGGATGAACAGCTGGGTTGACTGTGGACCGATCGCCATAACCAGGATTTGAACCTATGCGCTCGACCCTGGGTAGCCTGTGAATGCATCATGGTCAGGAACAGTAACTGCTATAGTGGCAGTCTGGTTAGGTCTGTAAGAGCAGCTCTTGTCATGTAAAGGGTGTGGCCACCTATTTAAATGAAAGATAATGAAGGGCAGCTCAAAAGCTGCTACTGCTGAACTTCGAGTAGTAGGTCAAGTGAGGTCACATGCTTTGACCTGCCGCTAAGTTAAGGTGCTGTCATTAAGGTGACACTTTGTGGGGCAATAGTGAGAAACTCAGTGTTGCTACATACTCTTTCCTTTCACTTCTTCCTTTTGATTCAGCAGCTCCCCTTCCTTACTTCTGACATTTACATTTCCACTTTTGCATCCACCCGTCTCCTGTTTCACCTCCTTCCACCTTACCCCCCAATTTTTTTATCTGATGACAATCTCACAAATGTATCTATTTCAGTGGCAACTCCCTGTCCAGCAGTCCCTTCTAAATATAAATATTGGCCCTTCAACAAAACTTACTGGAATAACTTATGAAAATTCTTTTTCTGACAATCTTTGGGTAAATTACAGTGGTGATGCTTCCGTCTCCACTAAACTCATGGCAGAAGTTATTGTTATGACACTGGAAGCATTTATCCCCTTTCATTTTAGATTACCACTTCTTCCATCCATAGTTCAACCATTCCTGTTCTGAGGCCATTCAATTAAGAGATCAGGCATATCAGGCTTGGAAAAACTCTCCTTCTTCCAACTCCTATTCAGCATGCATCACTGTCAGTAATAATTGCAGGCAAAGCGTTCCTTTATTCAGAGGGAGTGCGATAACCTCTTGTCTTCATCCAGTGATATATATTTTTGGTTAAAGGCATCATTAACAACATCTGTCACCCTACCTATCTTTCACTTTTCCATTCTAATGGTACTATATCTGTCTCTTGTCTAAGCAAAGCAACTTTCTTTGATTCTCATTTCTTGTCTAACTCTACTTTGGATGACTCTAACTTTCCCTCACTCCCTGATACTCCTCTTACTAATCCAGTTTCCCACGCTGTATTTTCATTTCAAGTGGTCTGAAAAGCACTTATCTCTCAGCAAGCAAGGCTTATGGACCTGAAGATGTCCTTCCTAGTGCAATGAAAGGGTGTGCCTCCAAACTTACACCTGTGCTTACTTGTCTGTTCCATTTCTGTTTAAAAGCTAGAACTTTTCCCTCTTGGAAGCATGTATTGGTACATCCCATCCCTAAGGAGGATAACCATTCTAACTTATGCAGCTATTGTCTTGTTGCATTGATATCTTCTATTTCCAGAGTTTTTGAATCCTTCCTCAACTCATACCCTCAAACATCTTAAATCTCACATTCTTCTCTGTTATCGCCAGGATGGCTTCTGTAAGGCGAGATCCGCTAGTGATATTGTTTCCTGTCTTGTCTATGTCTGGTCATTTATCCCTGAAAAATTTTGGGGAGTCCTATATAGTTGCCCTTGATAAACCAAAGCTTATGAGAGTCTCTGGCATCAGGGTTTCATCTCAAAGCTCCCCTCTTTTGGCTTCCCTCCACCAGTTTGTTTCCTCATATCTAGCTTCCTCTTTTGATGATATTTCTCCATGATTATTTGATGGATCAGTCTCTCCCCCTTTCTCCATCAACAGCAATGTCCCTCAAAGTTTGTCTTGTCTCCTACACTTTTTCTTCTTTTTATCAGTGATTTCCTTTCTTCCACAAATAACCACATGCACTCATATGCTGATGACTCAACACCTCAGTCCTCCACATCCTTCAGACCTGCTCATTCTTCTTTCACTTGATCTTCCTATCATCTAGACACAAATTTCTCAGTAAACTCAGACTTAGACAAGATATGTCACTGGGGTAGACAACATTTGGTTAAATTTAATGCCTCGAAGATCCAGTTACTGCCCATTTCTCTATCAAAAATTTCTCACAACTTTCCCTCTCCTTTAACAGATCTGTAATTCCAGCTCTTGAGTCATTGAACATACTTGGTATAACTGTAACACCCACACTATCTTTGAAACTCCACATTACTGAAATAGCTAAATCTGCCTCTAAGAAACTGAGAGTCCTGTTTAGTTGTCGAAATTTCTTTTTGTCTAGTCAGTTGCTGTTTATACAAAGGATTGAACCATCCTTGTATGGAGTGCTGCCCTAACACCTGGGGTGGTTCTATCTCTGCATGCTTACTTGACAGAGTTGATTTATAAGCATTCCGACTTATCAGCTCTCCAAGGTTAACTTCAAAACTTGACTAACTTGATCCCCCCTCCCCTGTTAGACACTCCAGTCACAGACAAAAGTCCACATCAAGACTGGGCCTTAATTCAAATATAGAGTGGATTATGGAAGGGAAAAAAGAGGAGACAAGGAAAAGCATTTATGAATTCTGGAGGAAATGAAAAACTTGTCTTTTGAAATGTGCCAGATTATAGTTATTGGGAGAAACATGAGAGGGGTAGAGAGTTCCAAAGCTTCGACATATAGGGAAAGAATCAGTTACCAAAACGGCCCATTCTTGAGTTGACGATGGCCACATGGTAATCATGTGACACAGCAGCTCTCAAAGTTTTGTGTGGTCTAGCTAGTGGTTTAGGCACACAAACAGCCAGCTCTTGGGAGCAAAAACCAAAGTAATACCTACAGAAGAGGGAAAATGAACTAACATTGTGACAGAGGGCAAGTGGGTGAAGTTTTGGAGTTAGCATGGGAGAGTTTATAAGTAGGACCTCTTTCAACTCAACTTTGTTAAGTAAGGATGCAGAGCTAGATCCACCCAAGATGTGAGGACAGTACTCCATACAGGGATGCATTAATTAATCTACTGTATGAATGGAGCAACCGTTCAGAAAAAAAGAAATTTCGACATCTAAACAGGACACCCAGTTTCTTAGAGGCAGACTTAGTTATTTCTATAATGTGAGGTAACCAAGAAAGATTCGATGTTACAGTAATACCAAGCATGTTCATTGAGTCAAGAGGTGGAATTACAGAACCGTCAAGGAAAGTTTTGAGGAATTTTCGTAGAGTTGGGTAGAAACTGGGTCTTGGAGGCATTAACCTTAACCAGATTTCACTTACCCCACTAAGATATTCTGTCTAAGTCTGAATTTATTGAGGAAGTTGTGTCCAAATGAGACGTAGATCGAGTGAAAGAAGAAGGAGCAAAATTAATGGACGTGGAAGAATGTAATGTTGAGTCATCAGCACATGTATGCATTTGAATATTTGTGGAAAAGTGAAATTTATTGATAAAAAGGAGAAAAAGTATAGGAGACAGGACTGAACCTTAAGGGACACCTCTGTTGAAGAAAGGGGGAAGGCTGCTCTGTCAACAATCATGGAGATACATTGGCCAAGAAAAAGCAAAATATGAGGGAGAGGAGCTTAGAGAGGAGACCCTGATGCCACACCCTGTCAAAAGCTTTGGATATGTCAAAGGCAACTACACAGGATTCCCAAAACCTTTCAGGGATGATGATCAGACAGAAGCCATACTGGTAATTAGAGAGAAGGCTGTGAGAATTAAGATGTCTAAGGATATGGGATTTTAGGAGGGATTCAAAGACTGGAAATGATAGATTTCAAAGCGACAGGACAAATGTTCGAAGGGTTAGAACGGTCACCTGTCTGAGGAATGAGATGTACCAACGCATGCTTTCAAGAAGAAGGAAAAGTTATGGTTTTTAAACAGAAACAAAACAGACAAGCAAGCACAGGTGCAAGTTTAGAGGCACACTCTTTCAGTACATGGGGATGGATGCCATCAGGACCTTGCTTGTATCCAGAGAGAGAATTGTTTTTCAGACAGTCTGAAAAGAGATTATAAGGAGGAACAAAGGATTAGTAAGAGGAGCATCAGAACGGAAAAGTGAAGGAAAAGTAGAGCAGCAGAAGATGATAGTGATGCCCTGAGCCAAAGACTAGAAAGACCAATCAGGAGATGATGAGAAGAGGCTATCGCACCCCCTTTATATAAAGGAGCTCTGCCTTATGAATAATGTACTTGCAATGATTACTGGCTGTGAGAAATGCTGAATGGGTGTCGGAAGAAGGAGAGTTTTTCAAGCCTGATAAGCATGATCCCTTGCCTGAATGGTCTCATAACAGGAATGGTTGAACCATAGATTGGCAGAAATGGTCATCTTTGAGGAAGAAGGGATGATTATTTCCATTCATGCAACAATAACCTCTGCTATGCGCTTACTGGAGACAGAAGCATCACCACATACGAAACTAATTTACCTAAGAAAAGTCAGAAAAGGATTTTTGTTATTTCTGTCATCTTTGTTGAGGTGTCAATATTTATGCCTATAAAGGGCTGCTGGAGGGGTAGATGCTGCTAAAATAGATAAATTTATAAGAGTGCAATCAGATGAACCAGTTAGGGGTGATATTGTGTGTTACAGTGCAAAGGATTAGAGGTGAAAAACAGATCCAGAATATTAGGAAAGTAGTCAAAGCAGTCAGGAATATGGGTATGGTGGGAGTGATTTGCTCAAGATCAATGAGAATGGAGAATTGAAGGCTTCAGTTTCCAACCATCCATATGGGAGGAGTTTAACCATTCCCTATGGTGAATGTTGAAATCCCCAAAGCAGAGGATCTTAACTTGCAGGAAAGAGGATGCCACAGTCTCATGGCAGGAGAGCAATAGGTGAAACAGAGGAAAAGTGTGGTAGTTATGAGCAAGACCTTGAGCCACATAACATCATAGTCTGGGACTCAAGGTCCTTGAGACATGTAACAGGTATGTTGATGTTGGAATAAGCACAGACACGACCTTTGAACTGGAATTGTGAGTGGAAATTATCGATGGATATGAAAAAGGGGCTATTGAGAACATCATTGGACAATTTGGGTCTCAGAGAGAAGTAAGACATTAGTAGAGTTACTTGACAGATGGTGTTTATCAGAAGAGAGGTAAATATAGAGACCATGAATGTTGGTATATGGAAGAAAAAAAAGAGGAAGGTTTGTCAGAGAGAGAAAGGTCATGGGAGGGGCTGGTACTACTGCTGGTAGAGTCAGGTGGAACCTGGAGGTTCTTAGCACCCCATGTTGCTGGGAACTAGGGTCCATAGATTTGATGGTCTTTAACATGATTATATTAAAAAACAATTGTGCAGACAGAAGGTGGCAAGAGAACTTATGTGAAGAAAATAAATGAGGCGTATGGTGCTGGAGAGGAGAAGATAGCAGGACTAGCCCGATAATCCTGTTTTGATGAAACAGAAAGTAAGACCAATAATCCTAACGTGGAAGGTGTAAGATGGTTCTGGGTAACACTTTAGCATTCTTGTGTCAGGACAGTACTGCTACCCTGGGTGGCTGCTGTTAACAGCCTGCTACTTAATGGATTGCTCCAAGGGTAGAGGTTGACATAATCCTTGAGATAGCTGGGGTATTGGAGGGGCCAATACACTACCACCTGCATCCTACCTCATGCTGGCAGCAGAGTCACACAAAAGAGTGCAGTCATAGGAGTAAACCCAAAACTTCGCAGTAGTCTTGGGATGGGCTATTACTCTACTACCTGAGTCCTCCGTCTCACTGGCATTAAAGTCACACAAGAACATTATCAAAATTCTGTGGCACTTTGACTGTTGTTTTTAGCTTGTGAATGCCTTGTGAAGTGTGTGGGGATCTCCATTCCCTCAGCCCAGGCCCAGCCTGGGCAGCTAGAATGGAACATTGATTGAGCAAACTGACATTGATTGAGCAAACTGCTGGAAGACAGCCATCAGGCCCACATAACCCCTACAGACTGGCTGGTCTGGTACACTTTGTAGGTACTTGTCCAGTGCACTCTTAAACTTATATATATGATATAGTCCTGCCTCAGTGTGCTTGGCCACCAATTCTACAGAACATCACTAGACCCTTGCCACCCAAACCACTTTTTAACTAACTTGCTGCAATATTGGTTCACTTTCCCCCCTTACTCTGGTTTTTGTTACCAAGAGCTGGCTGCTTGTGTGTCTTGTGTGCTAGATGATGCAATATTCAGCAAGCTGCTGCATTACATGATTGCTCTGTGGGCATTGGTTGTTATGATGATTATTTCTTTCCCCATGCCTGAAGCTTTGGAACTCTCTACCCTTTCATGTCTTTCCCTAAAACTATGACCTGGCACTTTTTAAAGGACAGGTTTTTCACTTCCTCCGAACATCAAAGTTAATTTTCCTTGTCTCTTCTTTTTCCCTTTCATAGTTCTCTTTATAATTTAAGGCCTGGCCTTGATGTGGACTTTTGTCTTTCATTGGAGCCTCCAACATAGAAACATTAGGTAGACACATTTGGTTGAAGTAGTCATTAGGAACACTCGGTATGAGCCTCTGAAAACACTGTGCCAAAGTTACCCTTTGCCAGTGGCTTGGTAAGGGTGAGGCACTAAAGACTAAAGAAACAGCACTAGAGTTCACCAGCTATGGAGAATCTTTTGCTGTGGCAACCCTCTTAAGGGAATTCCTAAAGGGAACAGATGTCAGAGATATAGATAGATAGATAGATGAGGCAGCAGTTATTACACGCATGGGTATGCAGGATGGAAAGAAAAAGATATGAATGCAGGGACCTGTAGCAAGAAGGGTGGTAAAAAAGGGTGATAATGAGGTTGAAGGTAGAAAGGGCACCTGGAGTGGATGGGATTATGGCTGAAATGCTGAAGTATGGAGGAAAAAGTGTGATAGTGTGGATGCATTTGATAATTGATTAAGCATGAAAACAGAAGGTTGTGCTTGAGGATTAGGTGAAAGCTGTTATTGTTACTTTATTCAAAGGAAAAGGTGCTAAGGATGTATGTAGCAATTATAGGGGGCATAAGTCTGTTAAGTAGACTGGGAAAAGTGTGTACAAGAGTGTTGATTGATAGAGTGATGGAAGTGAGTGAATGCAAAATAAGTGAGGAGCAAGGGGGTTTTAGGAAAGGTAGAGGATGTTTGAATCAGATTTTTGAGGTGAAAATGATTGAGGAAAAGTATCTAGCTGAAGGTAAGAAGTTGCATGCAGATTTTATAGATCTGGAGAAAGCTTAAGACAGAGCTGAGTGGAATGTTTATGGAATGTGTTAAGGATATATGGTGTAGGGAGAAAACTGTTGGATGGAGTAAAAGCCTTCTATAGACTAACAAATGCATGTGTAAGATTGCATGGAGAGTTGCAAAAGTTTCGGTATACATGTGGGTGTGAGGCAGGGGTGTGTGATGTCTTTATGGCTTTTTAACATAAAATGGATGGAGTGATAAGAGAGGTGAAAGCAAAAGTAGGGAAGGGGGTGCAGAGATGGTATAGTGACTTCTGACAAGCCTGTTTGTGGATGATACTATGTTGTTCTCTGAGAATGAAGAGGAGTTGCACAAGGTTGCTAGATTGGATGGAGAGTTGCAAAAGTTTCAGTATACATGTGGGTGTGAGGCAGGGGTGTATGATGTCACTATGGCTTTTTAACATAAAATGGATGGAGTGATAAGAGAGGTGAAAGCAAAAGTAGGGAAGGGGTTGCAGAGATGGTATAGTGAGGTATAGTGACTTTTGACAAGCCTATTTGTGGATGGTACTGTGTTGTTCTCTGAGAATGAAGAGGAGTTGCAGAAGGTTGCTAGTGATTCATGATGTATGCAAGTGTAGATGCTGCAAGGTAAATACAAGTAAAAGTAGAGTACTGATGTTTGAAAAGAAATGGAGTGAAAGAAGAGATTTTGTAAAACCATCTAGTGAAAAGAAAGTGTACTAAACTGTGTAAAAAATATGGGGGAGAAAGACAGGAAGAGGTGAGAGAATATAAGTATTTAGGAGCTATCTTGAGTAAGTTTGGTGATATGGAAGGAGAGATAATGAAGAGAGCAGTACAGGGTAGAAGTGTCACTGGGTCCCTTAATAGGGTCATGAAGGGTAGAGGTGTAAGTATGGAAGAGAAGAAAGGAGTAGAAAACAGCTTAGTCCTCCTAACCCCGATCTATGCAGCCAAAACATGGACATGGAATGAGTCACAGAGGTCAAAAATCCAGGCTGTGAAAATGAGCTATTTGAGAGGAGCATGTGGTATGAATAGATGGAATGAAGAAAAGAATGAGGGTGTGTATGAGAAATGTGGTATGGCAGGGAATGCAAAGGGAATGAATTGTAGAGTGGTTGAAATGTAATACCTTGAGGTAAGTGATTTGGGCATGTAGAAATAATTGCTGCAAGACGGAGAATTTACAAGGAGGGTGTATGATAGTACAGTTAAGGGGTCTGTGTGAGAGGAAGAGCACCTGTGACATGCTGAAATAGAGTAGAAGAGTACTGGAGGGAGAGAAATGTTAGAAAAATGCATGGGATGGTGGATGCGAGGGAGGCATGTAAGGACAGGGATAACTTGATGGAAGTTCCCAGAAGAAATGGGTGTCAGAGACACAGATATATAGGTACAGGTTGCCAATCAAAAACTGGCAATCGTTATTTCGGTTCCATCAGTTTTCCAGCATGAATCTTGGTGTGATTTGTACCTGCATGGTGAGCACAGTTTAAAAATTCCCGGGTTTCAAAGCTTTGAAGGATGCTGTTATTCCAGTTAGTGATGAAGATGATGATCCTGACAACTCACCTGCTACATGTATTTAACTTTTTCTACTTTGTACAGAACTAACTGAAAATTCTTCAGAACTGTGCTGTAAGTCCAGCATGTTACCAGTAGAGTACTGTATCATTTCACTGCACCCAAACCATTTTATTTAGTAGTTCAACATTAAAAATTCATTTGCTTTTCATCTAGTGTTTAATTTTCTTTCTTTAAAGTACTGTAGTAATTTTCTGTTACAATATATACAACATATATAGAGTCAGGAGGCAATCAATCAATTTTCCAGAAAAATTGAAAATCTGGCAGCCATGAGGTCCCAAGGTTGTTGGATTTTTGATTGGCAACCTGTAAATAGATAACTCTGAAATTTGGGAAGTCAGTGAAATCTTAAGTTGGTAGAAGTTTAAGGTAAATGACAAGAATGTAATAACATTCTGTGTTATTCAGTGTATCATAGAAGGTATTAGTTCGTGTTAAAAAATTGGAAAAATTCTTTGAGCAGTTTTAGTTCTCAGAAGGAGGTTCATGTTTCAAAAAAAATGAAGACTACAAAAAATGAAATGAATGTTGAGTACCAAATTTATATTTCAAATTATTTGATTTGTATATTCTTAAGAATATTGGGCATTTCATTGATATTTCATTCCACATTATATAATTCATACCCATTCGCAAGGAACAATATAATGAATTATGAAAATATTTTAGTAAATATTACTGTAATACATAACACTCAGTGAGGCAAGGAATGAAACAATAGCAACAGGTACTATTCAGGTAATGTAATGGGGCAGAGTTATGTATCCTCATTGTGCATTTTCTGTTATCTTTTTCTGGTGAGTCAACAGTTATTGGCATCTGATTTTTGGGGGGCTTGTCATCATGCATCTGGCAACTGACTACCTTTTTGTGAAGCATTTCAGTGATATTTCATTTCACATTATATAATTGTATATTCCTGTGTGCAAGTAACAATATAGGTTGAACCTTTGCAATCTGGCAACCTTGGGATCTGACCACTGCTGGACCACAGAAAATGCCGGAAAACAGAAATTGACCCCTAAGGGAACCCCCCTATGTAAACAAATGTCCAACCCCTAGTCTTGCTAGCTCATTCCACATACATATTGCTGTGTTATCAAAGGTAGAGCAGAGCTTAAAGCATGAAATAATACAACCATTAATGCTTCCAAACAAGGTTCTGCTTTAGGGTGTGCTGAACAATTATCTAAAAGTAAAAATGTTTTACGATTTGGATCGAGGCCAACAGAGTTAAGCGATGTCCGCACTATCAGGCAGTTCCCGGCGGACTGTGCCCTTACTAGGCAAAGCCTGTTGGGCATGCCTCTGATGTTCACATTGTTGAGGTGGTTGGGCAGTCAAGTCATACAGTAGCCAGTAGGTGGTTGGCAGGCCATGAGTGTGGTATCACCATGCACAGGAAAGTTGAAAGGAAAAAAAAAACAGCATTGTGTAGCATATTGATTACTGTGTGCATAAAAAGAAAAAAAGAACAGTGCAGAAAACTGTATGGCGTAAAGAGTGGTAACTTTTTGTGGTTGGCAGCGCTGTTGCTCCAGACCCGGTGTCAAACCACCAGGCAGTGTCTGGTGATTTTGCTCAACTACAGGCAAGGGTAATCCACTGATTTGCTCATCAAAGTTGCTACAAAGTGTCCGATGATGCACTTAACACTCATGTCCGCTAGGCACTGCCCGATAGTGTGGATGCTCCTTTATATTGTGCTCTAGCTTTGTGCACGAAGTAATTTTCAAACCGTTCAAGAAAAAGTTTAGTTGTCATCCACCCATTTTTAGTACCACAGTAAATAAGTGTAAGAATTTTCATTACTTTAAAGGCCCTCGGGTGAACACTCTTACCACTTACCATTAGCTTAGTTTCATGTGTTTCTGCAACATTGCTGCAGCCAAGAATTATTACCCTATCTTTGGAATCCTTACCCCCAGATTGAGACTCCTAGATTCTTGGGCAAGGGTTTTTCGTGGCATATGATGCCAGTACAATGCAGATTTGTCAGCATTATACACTTGTTTTGGGGCTAAGTTTTCTGCTGCCACTAACTGTGCAAATTCATCCACAAACTTTGTCGCAGCTTCTGTGTCAGTACTATGCTTTTTACCACACACACTATGCACTGAAATTCCATGTCTCCACTTATACTTGCATAACCATCCTTGTGAATATTCACAGTCATAATCTAGCTTTAGTTTTCTATGAAAAACTTTGGCCTGCTCACTAAGCATCTCCCAAGTAATGCTTGCATCCTCATTATGTCAGAGCTTTAACCACTTTATCCACTTTATAAGTGCACTGTACAATTCTGTACCCTTGGTACCTTTCAAAGTTTTCCGAATCTTTAAATTTAAACTTTTCTGGCTTTCATTTTCAGAAAGAAACTTAAAAAAAAATCTGTTCCTTTTGTTTCTTTCAGTCATACATAGTTGACGATCCAATCTTATAGTACTAACACAAATCTTTACAGAAGTTCCTTTATCTAATTTTCTCTGAAACACCACCTTTTCAAACATCAATAATGATTTATGCATAAGCTTATTAGCATTAGCACCATCTTTTGCACCTCTTGGTCTCTTGGATGACATCCTGAAAGGCTAAAATACATCTGAATGTAAGAAATTTATAGGACTGTCTATTAGCTCGGCTGCAGTGTAAAGAGATTTTGGCGCCTTAGAGCTGCTAACTTGCCAACAGCACCACCCTGGTGGCAGATCCACAAACTAATGGTAGCGGATTTAAAATGTGCCAGACCGTGGGAGTTGCCGGATCACAGAGCACCAGATTAGAGAGGTACAACCTGTATAATGAATTACTAAAATATTTTAGTAAATATTACTGTAATATGTAGCACTCAGTGAGACAAGTGGTGAAACAATAGTCACAGGTAATCAGGTAGTGCAGTGTGTGTATTTGTTTGTGTGTGTGTGTGTGTGTTTGTTCATTTTCTGTTTTCTCAGATATCATTTTCTGGCAAGCCAACAGTTGTTGGCAGCTGTTTTGGGGATTTGTCATCATGTATCTGGCAACTGCCTTGATGTGTCTGCATATACAGATACATTGGTGTATCTACATATACATATACATTTATAAGCATCATCATGACAGTGTCCATCCAATCTGTGGCCCCTAGTCCCCGGCATCATGGGGTGCTAAGAATCTCTGGGTTTCAGCCTGACTCTACCGCCAATGAGAGGGAGGGCTCTAGCAGTAGGAGTACCGGCCCCTCCCATGACTTTCCCTTCTCTGTGAGACCTTCCTCTCTTTCTGTTCACTATACCAACATTCGTGGTCTCTCTAGTGACCTCTCCTCATTTGAACCATCATCTGTCTAGTACCTCTCCTAATATCTTACTTCTGTATGAGACACAGTTGTCTAATGATGTTCTCACAAGTCCCTTTTTCATATCTAATTATAATCTCCACTCGCGTTTCCGTTTCAAAGGTGGTGTATGTGCTTCTTCCAACATAAACACACCTGTTGCACGCCTGACGGACCTTGAATCCCCAAACTTTGATGTTATATGGCTCTAAGTCTTTCTCCCTACTACCACACTTGTCCTCTGTTTCTCCTACTGCTCCCCTAATTCTACAAAATTTGTGTTCTTCTTTGACTCTCTAAAGTCCTGCCATGAGACTGTGACATCCTCTTATCCGCAGGATGAGATCCTCTACATCGGGGGTTTCAACGTTCACCACAGGGAATGGTTGAATTCCTAACATATGGACAGTGGGGGATCGAAGCCCTCACGTTCTCCATTCTCACTGATTTAGAGCTAATCATCTCCCACCCTACCCATATACCTGACCGATATGACTCCTAATATTCTGGATTTGTTTTTCACTTCTAGTCCACCTCGCTGTAAATACACAATCTTGCCCCCCAATTGGTTCATTTGATCATAATCTCATAAATGTTTCTATTCTAACGGCATCTCCCCCTCTAGCAGCCCTTTCTAGGCGCAGATACTGGCACCTGAAGAAAGCTGAGTGGAATGACTTAAGTAATTTCTTTTCTGACCTTCCCTGGATAAATTACTGTTTCTTATGTGGTGATCATCTTTCTCTGCCAAACGCATAACTGAGGTTATTCTTGCGGGAATGGAAGAATTCATCCCTTTTTTCCACTAAGACTACTTCTTCAACCGTTCCTGTTCTGAGGCCATTCAGGCAAGGGATCAGGCTTATCGGGCATGGAAAGCCTTTCCTACCTCTGGCTCCCATTCAACTTTTATCACTGCCCGTAATCGCTGCAAGCGAGTTATTCGTGAGGCGAAGCATTCCTTTATTCAAAGGAAGTGCGAT
>JAYMFT010130196.1:0-13051 GCA_038088735.1 Panulirus argus | reverse complement strand
AAACACTGACTCATATATATATATATATATATATATATATATATATATATATATATATATATATATATATATTTCAAAAAGATCACAGTGACTCGTGTGATCTAAGTATTTCCTGATCACCACGAGGAAAAGCAAAACACGTTAAGTCCCGAGTGCACTTTCGTGTTTCACATCTTCAGGGGAGACAACTGGCCACACAATCAGCACGCACGCACGCACGCACGCAAGCGCGTGTGTACGTACGTGGGAAGCTCTCACACGTCACGGCTCAAGAGCTGTCCGCCAGCTTTCGCCGACGTTGGACTAAGGGTGTGGAGGAATGCCAGGCGGGCTGAGGAGGAGACGCCTGAGGCAGGAGAGCGCGTGGTGCGGCGAATGGTCAACGCGGACGGCAAAAGACGACGCAGTATGGGGAAAAAAAATATATTGTTGGCGCTTACATTGCGGGTCAGTAGTGGCCGAGGTACGCACGTACACTACGGACTAACAGTATGGTCGTCCGTCAAGGTAGCAGTCAACCGAGTTGATTGTATCGTGGCCACAGCGCGACTCAAAGAGACGCTTGGAGCTCTTGAAGAACTCTGACTGGAGGGTCGAGGAGCCTTTTTTCCAAAGTCCTCACTGTTCCTTCTAATTTCCTGACCTCTGACATGAATCAACTTTCCAGTGCTGCATTAGAATTAGAAAGCCGATGCTAACTGCGGCAGGCTTTCAACGGTGAATCAGAATACCATTCGCTTAATCATCGCAAATTTTGACTAGGTTTTCACTGCAGAGTTTGGATTTTTGGGTGTTCATTGGGATTTGGAATTAGACTACCACTCCTAATTACGGCAGGCTTTCATTGTAGATTTAGAATAACATTCCTAATCACCCAAGGCTTGGAATTAGAACCCACTAACTAATTTACTACGTTTCCACTGGAGAATCAGAATCAGAATACCCAACCTACTTCCATTTGGTTTCCAGTGAAGAATCAAAATCAAAGTACTCTTCCTAATTCCTCTAGGATATCCACTGGAGAATCAGAATTTGAATACCCTTCCTAATTCCACTAGGTTTTCACTGGGGAATTAAAATCAGAATCCCATCTTAATTCCACTGGAGAACCAGATTCACAATGCCCACCCTACTTCCACAAGCTTTTCACCTTACGAGAGAAATCTGCAATATCTGGCTCATGCGAAACGGAGTGTATTGCTTCTCGTTATCGCTGATAAGGTAATTTTCCAGCCTCTAATTACATTGATCGTGGCGTGTGAGGAACCCGGATTACGGCCTGAATTGTGCTCAAGGACGAGCTAGAGTTGGAGCGGGACCATGAAGTGCTCATTATCCCCACAGCGTGAAAAGCCCAAAATGCTCTCTCGGCTACAGGTACAGCATAAGAATACAGCATGTACCACAGTTACACTATGAAATGTATATGCTTTATTACAGACACAACTGAAGTTTGTAATACGTATTACAGGTAAATATGAAGGATTGCCGAGTGAACGCCGGTAAATCTGTGTTCCGATTGCTACAGAATGACGTTTGCGACCGTAACAGGTACAAAAAAAAAAAACCCATCGCGGTAAAGTATTTTACGCAATTTTTTGCTTCATACTGTAACGCTGACATCTCGTTCAGATACAGCATTACAACACTGTACTTAGTACAGCATAAGGAGCTAATGAAGGCTATAGACAGTCATTGTACTGCTTACTGTAGCCACAGTACAGAGACATATTACAGCACACTATACAGCTGTAGGCGCAAAAGCGGTACTGTATTACTTACGATACAACACAAAATTGTATTACATAATACAATATCAGCAGTGCCAGTGGTACACTACATAACTGTAATGTTACAAATATGAACCTGTACTAAAGGAAGAACCCACACTCTTTGGTGACCTTACTATAAAAAAGGCTCTGTAATACTCATATTCAGTCAGTGAACATGACGATGATTGTGTGAATATGATACATCTAGTTAATGAAAACGACGATGAGTGTGTGAACATGATATAACCACTCACTGAAAGTGATCATGATAACTGTGAGAACATTATATTCTCAGTCACTTAATATGATACTGAAAGAGTGAACATGACATACCCAGTCAGCGAACATGAAGATGACTGCATGAGCATGATATATCCAGTTAATGAACATAACGATGACCATGTGAACACGATATACTCAGTTAATTGAACATGACGATGAATGTGTGAACATGGTATACCCTGTCACTAAGCATGACGACTGCGTTGAACATGATACACCCAGCCACTGAAAGATGATGGCCGATGACTGTGTGAACATGACACACTCGGTCACTGAACATGACGACGACTTTGTGAACATGACATCGTTACGAACCACCTGTGCGTTAGTGTTATGTGTCAGGCATTTAACGCTCACGCTCACGCTCTCTCTCTCTCTCTCTCTCTCTCTCTCCCTCTCTCTCTTCCCAGCCAGGGATCTCACACACTTGTGCTTTGTGGTGTGAGGATGTCCCCACTGAGGGTAGGATCTTACCCCCATATGGAGTTCCCGTCTGTATAGTGGACGTCTGAGGTCCAGCGGCTGGTAGACAGGTCCACCCCCCCCCCCATCCGCACCCCGATATATGATGAGCGATGAGGGAAAAAAAAAAAAACCGGCCGGTTATATAACCGTTAAGGCGGCGGCGCCGATGCGATAAGGCCGGCCTTACGGAAAGGGAGAACGTGCCTCCGATGGCCTTCGTTTCAGCGGGAGTTCAAAGTGTACGAAATAGGAAATCCACACCACTGTGGAATCTAATCTTAATCTATTCCTTAACTGGTAAACTCGATTAATTTTTTTTCTGTAATGATACAGTATAATTATGTACAACAATTTGCAATTAAAAAGATACTGACAAGCTTAACCTAACGTGACGTAGAGGTTAAAGTGGGTTTAAATTGGTAACCCAAGTGGCTTGTACGTTAGTATAGCCAGTGTCATAGCAAACCCCTAGCCTTATAGTCATAGAAGACCCAACACTTTACATTCGTATAAGTCTAAGCAGACACAGAAGAGCTCCTGTCTCCTTTCAGTCAGCGTTCCCATTCCACAAGCAGGTTTCGTCTCGACATGAAACGACCTCTCAGCCACGGCCAGACACCCGTGGGGTTCAATGGTTCACAAAGGTTTAAAAAAAGGCAAATCTGATTTTAATATTCCACGTTTTCAATGGGTTAAAGTCACCGCAAAGAAACTGGGGGGCCATTTTCTTTTTCCTCTTAAGGTTTCAAATCGTAAGCAACGTGTTCTATAAACCATCAGATGCCAAACGCTAATGAAACAGTTGGTGATGTAGGAGGGGTGGGTTATTATGTCGTGTTTAATGAGTTCTTATTCCTCTCAACACGATGGTACGATCCTTGAGCACTACGGTACGATCCTTCTGTGTGATGGCCTAGCTTCTGACCTGATCCTTTCAGGATGTGGCGAAATGTCAGGCCATCACAGTACTCGAAGTCGGTTCTGTACGTGGTCAAGGATCGTACCGTCGTTATCAAGGATCGTATCGTTCTCAAGGATCATACCGTCGTAGTTAAGGATCGTACCGCCGTCGCGGGGCAGTGTGACTAGGGTGGAGGGTGGGTCATACTACAGAGGCGGGCGTACGAGACCGTCCGTCAAAGCGCTGCCAAGGTCATGACACAGTGACATTCCTGGCACGGCGGCGCGCCAGAGAGAGAGAGAGAGAGAGAGAAAGACTCACCACCGATGACGCGCGCAACTCCACACCACCCTCCGTCCAGCACCACCCACCTCCACCCACCATCACCAGCCCTCCCCAGACACTTTCACCCTTCCCTTCTCCACCTCTGTTTTCTGAGCCGTCCACACACACACACACACACACAGGGCACCGTAATAAACACCAGCCACGGGCCACAATCACATGCCTACGTCCAACTCCTCTTCTTCTGAAACGATCGACGGACGGCAAATACGGCACCGATGGATCCCACCCCCTCTCATTTATCATCCGATTACCGTCGTACGGTAGGAAACAATCCCTCGCGGCTCGTCTGCAGTGAAATACGCAAATAACTGTAACATCTATTGCACTGCGTGCGTGTGTGTGTGTGTGTGTGTGTGTGTGTGTGTGTGTGTGTGTGTGTACTGCTCGTGTGAAGGTCGTGTGCTTATTGTCGGGGTAAACAAATTCTGGTGTGGTCGTGCAAGTCCTTGTTTGGGTCGGACTAGTTTTTGCAGGCGGAGTCGGGGAGCAGAAGAAGTAAGGCGTCATCCACCACCACTCGGCGTACCAAGGGCAACCAGTCGTCAGCCTGTGACAATGTACAGCCCTCCAGGACCCTGACACACACACACACACACACACAAAAGGAATTCTTCATAGGCCCCTTGTGTTCTCTATGATCACTGCGTAAAATAATATCGACAATAATAATATCTCGAGGTCTACTGAATCAGCATAAGCTGAAGGCTATGAAATACAAGGAGTGATGCAGAATATAGACACGGTGGGGGCTATAAATTGCGAGCGGGGTTAAACAGACAGCTTGTACACCAACATTAGGGTGGGAGTCTACTGATTATTATTATTATTATTATTGACGTTCGCAATGTTTGGGATGGGGCTGTTCTTATAGAGGTCTGTAGGAGTTCGATGCAGTTCCATTATCGATCTTCAATATCATTCAAATAGAAGCTCACTCTTTCGCAGAAAGCCAAAAGCTATATATTTGACCTCCATTCCCTAAACCAATGTTTTCTCTCATTCAGGTACTTTCTCCTCTGTGGGGAGTCATCTATTTGCTTTCTGATTTTCTTTTCCAGTAGTTTACTGACCAAGCTCGTCTGGGAGACCGGTCTGCAGTTCAGCGCCTCCTCCCTATCTCCTTTCTTAAAGATGGGTATGACGCTCGCTCTCGTCCATTCCCTTTGGCACCTCCCCTTTCTCCAGCGACATCCCGGAAGAACATTTCTAGTGGCCTGACGAGCTTATCATCTTCGGCAAAGTGTGGAGAAATATCACCCGGATTGCGAGCCTTCTGTGGGTCAATATCCTTTAGTATTCTGGTCACGTCTTTTTCTAGATATTTCAGTGCTTTTCCAAGACCTCCTCCCCACTGCATCTCACCACTGGTGTTGGGGATATTGGGATCTTCCACTGTGAAGACACTCTTTGGAATTACCATTCTGCTCCTCTCGTATCGTTACATAATCCTCTGCAACTCTTCCCGCCGAATCCCTTAGCCTGATTAGCTGCTCTTTAACTGACAATTTACTCCTGGTGAGTTTACAGAAAAGTTTTGGATTACCTCCTACCCTGTGTGTGTGTGTGTGTGTGTGTGTGTGTTGGGGCGGGCTCCTCCTCCTCGTGCCTGCCGGTATTCCTGAGTGGGGGATGGGTGGGGACAGAGTGGAGCTGGGTTCGATCCCGTGGACTGGTGGATGATGAAGTTCGAAGCGCCTCGTGGTTTGTGTCAGTGGTGGATGTGGTGGCCGTCTATACTGTCGCCCTTACAACATGTGGGACCGGGAGGGGAGGGGTGGGGTTGGGGGGGTGGGGAGTGTTTCACTGGCGCAGTGGTAGATTCACGGTCGCTCGCCCTAACCCCCCCCCCTCCCCCCGCAGCCTGAGGACACGGGTTCGAGGCTGTGTCGTGGGTGGAAACACGTCAGTCGTGGAATGGTGGCTTGCACTGGTGCCGTTTGCAACTTGAGGACCCAGGGTTCGAGTCTCTCTCTCTCTCTCTCTCTCTCTCACTCACATATTGTCGGAACAACTGACTGTCGTTATTATTGTCATTATTTTTTACCCGTGACAACCGCTCAAGCAAGCAAGCAAGCAAGCAAGCCGCAGGCCCCTCCCTCTTTTGGTACTCTTTGTTAGCAAGCACTCACAACGCTTTTACTGTTTGCGGTCGCGTGAGCATTTCCACGCGCGTGACCGGGCTGACTGACTGCCTCGACTCTTTGAATTTGTGCGCACGCACTAGCGTATACGACACGCGCACGCCGAGAAACGCCACACATCTCTCTAGCGTAACAGACGCAGATGATTCGATTCGCGGAGAGAGAGAGAGAAAGAGAGAAAAAGAGAGAGAGGAAGGGAGAGAGAGAGAGAAGGTGGCATATGCATCACATATCTGATGCCGCTGATCGTGACCAGGTCTTTGATGTATTAACCAAGAAATGTGAATGAGAAAGCATAGGAAGAAAACGGGTCAGACGAGTCGAGAGAAGTGATCTCTTTCGTGGTAACAGTTCGCTGAATGGATGGAAGAAGAGAGACGAGCGGTCAGTTTTCGAATGTTGATACTGCAAGAGCCATTAAAGAAATTCCATGTTAAGGAGAGAGGGGGGCCCCTCCGATTTCTAACTCTCTCCCTGTATTGCACGAATACGTAATCAGAAATAGGTGTACACACACACACACACACACACACACACACACACCTCTGTGGTGTAGTGTTGCTGACCATGAATCAGCGTGTGCCAGCCCGGGGGCCGGAACCGGATGAGTTAAGATCTTACCGAGGCGTTGGCAGTCGGCCCATTGCCAGTCCTAGCTGTTTATTCCTCCCTCCCCCTCTACCCTCCTCCCCCCCTCGTGGCTCATCGATAAATGGGTATCTGGCTGAGGTGTGTGTGTGTGTGTGTGTGTTTATGTGTACAGATCGGATTAAAGACGATACATGCGTACAAGGTTACCCTGAGCGTTCAAGTGATGCCCTTTTGCACAGGGCTTTATCACGAAGACACAAGCCCGTGATTGGAGCCTGCGTTCTTAAGGGTACATTGAATAAAGAAACACTGGCTTATTATACTGTAATCGTCAAAATATTTGTATTCCGTCCTGATGACGCCACTAAGCCGGAGTGCAGTCCTTTTCGGAAGGTTTGTTGTGATTTGTTGTAAAGGGAAAGAAGAAGTATGGCGTCATCAAGCATGGCGGCGCGGGGGGAATGGAACACGCTCAGCGACCGTTAATGCGGCGCGCGCACACACACACACACACACACGCTGGCTGCTGGCAGACACGCCTGGCCAAAGTGCTGGTGCATCGGCAACGCCTTGTGTGCAGGTCTGGCTGGCCCGGCTGCCTGGCTGGGCTGGCGAGCGCTGGAAAATCACTCGCTCGTATGTCTGTGGTTATGTAACTCGCCTGCCATCTGTGCAGACAGCAGAGCCTGCACCTCTGGCGTGGTTGTATCGTCTTAAGTGGATGGAAAGGGTACAAGCCGTATCATTTTCCCTGCTACTGATCGTAGCGCAGCCCACACACCCTTTTTTTTTAAGCCTCAGGAACCCCCTTAAGAGAGGGGGGGGTCCCAGGGTTACACGACGACGAAAAGATGGTAGCCAAACTGAATAGGAGTGCAGAGAAAGTGCATTCACTGCTTCGCTGGTGGATGGGGGAGCCAGGCGCTGCGGTCTGCCTTTAAGACTCAACCTTCCAGTACCAGGAATCTGGTGTGTTACGTAAGACGTCTCTCTCTCTCTCTCTCTCTCTCTCTACACCCGGACATGAGCCAGACCATGAGGAATTCAAAGGATAGATTTTGTAGGAAATTGTACCTGTCTTCTAGGGAGAAAAATGTGCTTTGTAGGTTGGTGTTAAGCTAATTGTAAAAAGGTTTATTAAGGACTGAAGCAAAATGGAGTTTCAAATGATAGAATAGTTTGTGGAAATGGGGCCAGTTGCCACTTGCATATTTTTAGAGATTTATGAAGTTCAGTACTTGATTATTTGCCCCTGGTAATACTTCGTTTGTTGGCAAGTGAACATCTTGCGTATTTTATAGTTGAAGCAAGTGCTCTTGATGTAAGTAAAACGTTCAGGAAACTCAGGACATTCTTTCCTCGTATACGCAAAACGTATATGTATACCAGCATCATTTCTCGTCCTGGTGATTAATATTGTCTTTCTATTAATCTAACGTTAGCCGCCCTTGATTATATTTACCCATTGTTCATTCCTTTGGTAATCCGTTTCATCAAAACTGGCAACCCGGAGGAGGTTGACATTTACGGTATTGCTTTGTCCCAAAGTTGCGGATTGGAAGAAAACTGGAGTCGTTCAAGCCAGTACCTTCTTGCTTCGTGTGGCATTCGATTTTTCCTTTCTGCTCGCTTGACTGCCATGGCTAGGGACACCAGGGCGGAGGAAATGGTAGTGGTTGGTTATGCACTGATGCCTGTGGACTGTTTTGTGGTGTTGATGTCACGGGCCAGCAGCCGCGCCTAGGTTGGACATGCCTTATAAGTTAAAAGGAATTTTGGTATTTTCTTTTTCGTTTTGCCTCTGTATAAAGATTTTTTTTTTGTTTGTAAAGACTTCACAGGGTAATTCATTTGATGCTAAAGATGAGAGATTGGCTTGAGGAGGAGGAGGAGGATAATGAGGATTCCCACGACCGGTAACAGGCAACGTGTGACCCGTTCCCCATCCTGCAGTCTCGTGTGTGTGAATCCCACAAAGTGTGGAGGGCTGTGAGGACCACGGAAAATGTGGGGGGTTGAACATAACCAGTTTAATCGATGTGCAACAACCAAACCTTAGCTTAGCCTAGCGTAGCCTGGCCTTGCCTGGCCTGGCCTGGCCTAGCCTAGCCTCTCTTGGGTTTGGTTTTCGTCAGGTTTCGTTATGTGTTGATGTAAACTGAACGAAGGTTTTAGTTACATAAGCGGGCCGGAACAGCATTAACGAACTCCCAGATTTCGTTGTGCAGTCGTGAAATTGAATTAACGTCGGGGGAAGAAGCACGTTGTCGTCAGCAGCGTCTGCCGTTAATCACAACGAAATTCGGTGTGGTTAATATCTCGCAGAAACATTTTCTCAGGCATGTAGGATACATGCTTGGGAGATTCGCGTGTTTTGTGTCGATAAATGCCCAGGAGTGATCGTGAGAGGCGATAAATGGATATAATCCAAAGGAGCACGGAACACATTTTTTGTATATTATTTTGCGGCTAACGGGAACAAGGCTGAAGCTAATCGTCCATTGATGAAACTTCAGTAGACTTCAGTAAAAGCTTATTCTCGGTCCATTTTGCTTCGCCAAAACCAGAGTAAACATACAAGTACTCTGAACGGTTTCAAAGACGTCACTATTCACAAGATAAAGACGTGATATATAACCTCAGAGAACCGTAAAAGAATGCTGCAGTCTGAGTTCTGTTCATGGGCAGGAACGTGACTGCAGCAAAACAAAGAAACGAATGATGAATCACGGGGATGATTCTTGCCTTGGGAGCTCGTAGGAGGGAGGGGTGAAAGGGGAATATCTCCCCTTCGTAAAGATAAAATATTTTTTTTTTTTGCTTCTAAAGATATATTTGTTTTTGAAATAACTCTCATCACAAACGGACCTTTCATTATCATGACCTGTCGGCGTCATTCTGAAGGGTTCATCACATTGATTTTAGCTCCCTCCACCCGGAAAGAATTCCTTTGAACTTCCATAATTCGTACAAAAAAGAGGAAACCAAAAGCTTCAAACGCGTTCAAGTTTTAAGTTACCCCCGCTCCGCAGGAACCGTATCTCAATGAAAACGGTGTTTTCCAGTCGGGACTTCGCTAGTGAGCCAGAAGTCGTCGTCACCTCCAACCAGACTAAATTAAGGTCCTCCCTCAGCGGACGGAAAGAAGTAGAGCATCGTCGAGGACCCTTCCTGCTCTTAGAGGAGCCCACCTAACTCTGCTCCAGCGTGTGGAGCGCAGCTCCAGTTCTCTCTGAACGGGGATTTTGGGGTTATTTAGCAAACCAATTGCGTCTGTGTGTGTTTATTTATGAGTAGTCCTTACAGCTAATGTATGATGACTAAATATTGGTTGTATTATTCCTATATTATTTTCATGGAAAGCGTTTATATCAAAGGCTCTTTACCTCTACAAGGGAGAGAAAAGTATCAGTTTTGATCAGAGTTGACGAACATTTGTAAGAGAACTCGGTACTCTGTCTTTTCCTCGCGGTTGTTGCCAGGCCGAAGAAGCGGAGAATATGTGTGGTACCCTTAGCTCCCATCGACGACGGTGGTACGTACCATGACCGCGACGGTACGACCCCTGAGCCTGATGAGTTGGCCACTGACGAACAAGAGTCAGGCCAAAGAAGGCCAGGTCGTCATACTGGGGGGGTCGTACTAAAGGGTCTTAACGTTTCATGCCCAAGGGTCGTACGATCGTACTGAAAGGGTAATGCCGCCATCATCTCATACGTGGGGGTTGACGATGAGGGTATTCTGTCCCCTGTCCCACGTTTTCTTCCATCTCATCTAACCATCGTACTAAAAAAAAGAAAATGGAGGACGGGATTAAGGTTAGGGTGACTGATTTGTTATTGTGTAGGGTCTGGGAGTTTGTCTCACAGCATTAATATTTGGATCTTTTAAAGGAAATAGTGGATATTATATGTTAATATAGGTGATATTGGAATGCCAGAGTCAACCGCTGCTCAAGAAAGGTTTTCGAGAAGTATTTGATCTATGGATTTTGATTTTTGGCGGGTCTTAGTTATTAGGAAAAGACATGAGAAGGTAGAGAGTTCCAGAGCTCCAAGGTGTAGGGAAAGAAACGGTTATCAAAACGGCCCACCTTTGAGCTGCCAACGGCCACACAGTAATCAAGCGGCGTAGTAGATTGCCAGATATTGCAAGGTCTAGTAGCTAATGGCGGGGGGCGCACGAGGGGAGGGGGGGCCAGCTCACGGGAGCATAAACTAGAGTAATTATCTGCAGAAGAGGGAAAGCGAGCCAACAGTGCGGCGTCGGGGAAGTGGGCCATGTTTTGAGGTTAGCCTGGGAGAGTTGATAAAGGCGGGACCGGTTTGTTGGTTGCGTGAAATTTGATTTAAGGCGAGGATTCGCCGTCTGTGACTTCCTCCCGGAGTTTTGGACTTCTGGCACCGCCTGACGCGTCCCGCACCATCCGACGCCCCTCTGGCACCATTTGGCCTCCTTCGCCGCCAGCATTTTTGCCCCACGTGCCACACCTCTCGCCTCTCCACCCGCCTGTAGCCTCGTCCCTCCCACACTCCCTTGCTCGGCCCTCTGACACTCCTCCCACCCGGCCCTCTCTCACACCACCCAGCCAGGACCTCTTGACACTCCTTCCGTCTGGCCATGTCACTCCACTACGAGGCCCTCTCTCTCTGTCTCTCACACATCCCTGCCAGGCCCTCTCACACTCCGCCCACCCAGCCCCTCTCTCTCACCCCCTCTCTCTTCCCTAATAGTAGATATTGGTCAAAATATTTTTTATGGAAATTTATCGTTGGACGTCGTTTGACCCAGGATGGTAATGAGGATACTTACACATGGTACGCTTGTCATAAGCGATGCTCAGCCCCCTTCGGGAGGATGAGGTGACACCCTCTTTGGGTTTGACGGCCTGGCCTTTTGACCTGACTTCAGGGTGATGTGGAAGGCCTGTGGCCTTTGTATCCAAGGCTGCGTGCTCAAGGGTTTGTACCGTCGTCGTGCTCGAGGGTCAGCACCGTCGTGCTCGAGGGTCAGCACCGTCGTGCTCGAGGGTCAGCACCGTCGTGCTCAAGGGTCAACACCGTCTTGCTCGAGGATCAACACCGTCGTGCTCAAAGGTCAACACCGTCTTGCTCGAGGGTCAACACCGTCGTGCTCAAGGGTCAACACCGTCGTGCTCGGGGGTCAGCACCGTCGAGCTCGAGGGTCAGCACCATCGTGCTCGAGGGTCAGCACCGTCGTGCTCAAGGGTCAGCACCTTCGTGCTCGAGGGTCAGCACCGTCGAGCTCAAGGGTCAGCACCTTCGTGCTCGAGGGTCAGCACCGTCGTGCTCAAGGGTCAGCACCGTCGTGCTCAAGGGTCAGCGCCTTCGTGCTCGAGCTCGGGCCAACGCCGTCGGTGTGTAGGGCGCGTGGTGGTGACTTATATGGTTGTAAGATGGCGTGAGCGTCGCCGAGCCCGGAGCCAGTGCCGGTGTGCCTGGTGGGGTTCGCATCAGTCAGGGTGCCACTGGTGAGCGGTGCCACCAACCCGTTTCCCCCGACGGTGCCACACTGGTGAGCAGTGCCAACGCGCATCCTCTCCGCCCCGCCGCGGGGTCACCACCACACCAAAACAACCCCCTTCGCCACAGCTGTTGTCATCTGGTGTCCGTGTGTGCGTCGCCGTGTGCTGTCCCTAGGTGGTGGTCGTGTTGGTGGTGTCGTCGACGACGACGTCACACTGGGAAGGCATCACACGCACACACACGCACGCACGCACGCACGCACACCCTCTGCTTAGTCCACCATGATGCAAGGTAACGGACGGGTCTTTTGTTGTTGTTGAGTAGTTAATGTCGTTTACTCGACACTGTGTTTAGGGGGGGAACAACATCGTCATACACACACACACACACACGCTCGCTCGCCTTGTGCGAGGCTCTGGGACGGGTGGTGCTACCGTACTCGTACTCGGTACTCGTACTCGCCAGCCTCGGCCTCTCGGTGTACTGGCGCAGTGCAAAACAGCGTTGTCGCCGTCTGAACCTGGAGGTGATATGCCACCACCTTAACGTCTGGTTTCACTACTGAGTCGAGACAGTCAGAGGTGGGTCGGGTCGGGTCGGGTCGGGTCGGGTCGGTCGCACAGCTTTTTCGGGGGGCTGCGTCGGGTGTTTGTGTGTGTGTGTGTTTTTGGTGTGGGACGGAGCACTGGCGTGGTGGCGTGGGGTGTCTCGCGTTGCCAGCGAGGGCGGTGCAGGAGAAGAAGCCCTTGGTGTGTGTCTATGCTGTGGGGGGAGGGTGGGGTGTGGGGGGTTGTGGGTTGCCTGCCTCTGGTCGACCCACCTTCGTGACTTTCCTCCCTACTGCCGGATTTGCCTCGTCCTCCTCCTCCTCCTCCTCCTCCTCCTCCTCCTCCTCCAGCCCAACTCCCCCTCGCACGACCCCTCGTCGCCACCACTATCCCTGTATCCTTCAGCGTTGCAGTCTCTGTAACCATCATCACTACCGTCCTTGTACCCCACAGCACCACAGTCTCTGCCCATCATCACTACTGTCCCCCCCCTACCCATCGTCACTACTGTCCTTGT
>JAYMFT010130195.1:0-27145 GCA_038088735.1 Panulirus argus | reverse complement strand
CAGTTTATAAGTCGGATTGCTTTCGACTCAACTCTGTCAAGTAAGGAAACAGAGCTAGAACCATCCCAAATGTGGGATTCTGCGAGAAATACTTGGGTGTTGACAGTGTCTCTAACCTGTCACCAGAGTCCTACATCAGGAGAAAAGTTAAGGAGACAAACTTAGAATATTCGGATAAAGAAATATTTTGCAACCTACCCATATTCTGCACTAGGCCAAAACTAGAATGTGCTTCTCAAGTTTGGTCACTGCACCTAAAGAAGCACATAGAACCAATTAGAAAATGGTCAGACGAGAGCAACAAAAATGGTACCATAATTAAGATAACTAAGTTACTGGGAAAGGATAAATTCTGCAAATTTGCCCATCTTGAAAGAAAGAAGCATGAAGGGTGATTTGATCACAAACTTTAGGTTTCAAAAGCATCAACAATATAAAAAAAATACCTGTTCTTTAACAGAGGCAGTGATAGAGCAACCGGAGGAAATAAGATGAAATTAAGCAAGGGACTTGTCAAAAATATGGAAGAAAGTACCTCATACCTTACAATGCAAGAGTGGCTGATGAACGGAACAGAATGACTAATGGCATGGTTTATGTAGAATACATACATAAATCTAAGATGTGTGACAGTAGATAATATTCAAGAGATTGGGCCCCACAAGTGTAAAACTCCCTTCCTGTACAGTACAAATTGTTATCTAATTACACATACACATACATTATTCAAAATCACCCTAAGACCTCTTTTAAGAAAGAGCTTTTTGGCATTCTACAATCCATCTCCATTGGTATGACTTCATAAAGATCTCTTTCTATCATCAAACATATTCAACTGTTCTTCAAAATATTCGTGCCATCACCACCTCACTTCATCGTTACCCGTTACCACTTTCTCCTTTGTCCTCTTCACCAATTTTCCCTTTTCCTGTTCTTATCTTTTGCACATTATCATCCTCCTTCCAAAACATCATCATCATGTGCCTAAAGTTTACTGATACTTGCTCATCCCCAACCTTCACTTGATCTTTTTTTCAACCCCTGCACCTTACTCTTGACATCCTCCCACTTTCTCTTATACATCTCCCAGTCATTTGCACTCCTTCCCTGTATGTACCACCAAAATGCCTCTCTTTTCTCTATGAAAAGTGACTTCACTTCTTCATCCCATCACTCACTACCCTTTCTAATTTTCTTTTTATTTAGTAGGCTCCTGTCACTGAAAAAAGTCCACATCAAGGCTGGGCCCTAACTGAAAAATATAGAGAATTAAGAAACGTGAAAAAAGACAGGGAAAGTATTTACAAATTTTTGAGAAAGTGAAAGGCCTGTTTTTTGAAATGAGCCAGGTCATAGTTATTGGAAAAGACATGCCATCACTGCTTTTCTAAATATCTCCCATTCCTTACTCACTCCCCTAGCTTAATTTACCCTCATCTTTAGCCATTTTACACTTAATCTCTCCTAGTATATCTTCAAATAAGTCTCTTTTCCAAGTTAACTTTTTCTTAATGTTAGCTGAGATAGTACGGGCAACTGAGGCCCAATCAAGGCCATCTCATTAATACTATGTATTTTTTTTTACACATATTCGCCATTTCCTACATTAGCGAGGTAGCACTAAGAACAGAGGACTGAGCCTTAGAGGGAAAATCCTAACTTGGCCCCCTTCTCTGTTCCTTCTTTTGGAAAAGTAAAAACAGGAGGGGAGGATTTCCACCCCCCTGCTCCCTCCCCTTTTAGTCACCTTTTAAAACACGCAGGGAATACGTGTGAAGTATTCTTTCTCCCCTATCCACACTATATATATAAATATATATATATATCCAAGCCCAAGCTAGGTGCCCATCTTATCGACCATCACCTAGTGGTGGATGAACAGCTGGGTTAACTGCACACTGACTGCTGCAACTAGGATTTGAACCTATGCACTCGACCCTGGCAGCCTGTGACTGCGTCATGGTCAGGAACGCTAACCGCTACACTATGGAAGTCCATTCTTTCATCACTCTCTTCTCACTGATACTGTTTCCTCTTTTCCGAAAACCTCTAGAGCTCCTCATCCTCCACAAGGTAATGATCAGACATCCCACCACCTGCCCCTCTCAGCACATTCATATCCAAAAGTCTCTTTTTTATAGGCCTATCAATTAATATGTAATCCAATAAAGCCCAGAGATCATCTTATTACTAACATATGTATACTTGTGTATGTCCCTCTTTCTAAACCAGAGTCTCCCAATCACTTGTCCTTTTTCAGTACACAAATCAATAAGCTGTTCACCATTTAGTTCACTTTACTGAATACCCCATGCCCCCCAATTATACCCTTACCTGCGACATTACTCATCTTCATACTGAAATCACCCATCATTAATACCCAGTCTCTTGTATCATAACTGCTGACACACTCACAGAGCTTCTTGGAAAACACTTGCCTCTCATGATCTTTCTTCTCTTGATCAAGTGCATAAGCACTAATAAACACCTGTTTCTCACACCCCAGCATCAATGGCAGTGCCTGATGCCAATGAACTACACCCCAGCATGAAGGGCAGTGCCTGATACAGTGTACTACACCCTAGCATGAAGGGCAATGCCTGATGCCAGTGTACTACACCCCAGCATCAAGGGCGGAGGCTTGATGCCAGAAATTCATTTCTACCCATATAGAGTTTACTTCCTTATACTCTTTCACACATTCCTACAACTCCTACTTCAAGTAGTAGTGACACTCCTTCCTCTCACCAACCCCTAAATTTACTCCTAAGACATTTTCTAACCATTCTTGCCTTTACCCTTGAGCTTTGTTTCACTCAGAGCCAGCACATCCAGGATTCTTTCCTCAAACATACTACCTATCTCGCCTTTCTTCTCATGTTGGTTACATTCACAGACATCTAGGCTCCACAGCCTGAGCCACTGAGAAGGATGAGGACTCCATGCTTGGTTCCTTCCATTCCATCTTTTAGATGTCTAAATACTAGAAAGGGAAGGTTCTGGTCCCCTACTCCAATTTAGTCACCTTGTATGACATGCAAGGAATACAGAGGTATAACTTTATACATATATATATGTTACTAGACTGTCTCCTTGGGGTTACTCCATGAATGAAACGTCACTTTTGGTGGGATTGCATCTTTGTCAGCTGATGAGTGTACAATCTTCTCAATGAATGTCTTGTTTTAAAGGAGTCCATCATCTCCCTATTACTGTGTAGCATAGCCTTAGGCTAGAGGATCTCCTGGAAATGGGGCTCTGTGTAACACCAGAACCATTTTAGAAAGGGATCCTGGGGTGAACATATGCAAAATTTGTATTTTCATACTTGTTCGTAATTTCCTGCACAGTGAGTAGTGCCAGGAACTGATGAAGATTGGCCTCATTTGCTCACATCCACTCTCTAGTTGTTATGTAAAATACATCAAAACCAGAGACCCCTATTTACAGACAAGCCCAGCAGGATTTTCCTAACTGCTTCATGTGCCCTAGCATAACCTGTTGACCGCATGTTGCCCCTGTTTACTTCATCCCCTAATTCACTTTACCTTGTGCATGCATGTTCAGGCCCCTGCCCTGCAAATCATCTTTTATTCCATCCTTCCATCTTAAATCAGTCTCCCTCTTCTTCTTGTCCCTTCCACTTCTGACATGCAAGTCTTCTTTGTTAGCCTTTCCTCACTCATGCTGCTAAGATTTCCAAACCATTTCAGCACAACCTCTTCAGGTCTCTCATACATACTCTCCTTTCTTGCTCTATCAACTCACCTCACACCATGTCTTACTGCATTCTCCTTCCAGAACATCCAACCTCTAATTAATCTTTTGGTCTATGGCCCATGCCTTGCATCAGAACAACACTGTTGGGACTATTATACCACCACACATACCCATCTTAACCATCAGTGAGAGTTTCCTCTTTTTTTTACGTGACTCAATGCACCCAGGACCTAAGCCCCTTATTCCACCTAGTATCTAACTTTAGCTTACATGATTCCATTCACTACCAAGTCCATTCTTAAGTCCATTCTATCTGAAACATTTATAACGTCAATTTCATTTTTAGGTAACTCTCAACTTTCTCCTTACATTCACTCTCCCAATCTCACACACCCACTTCAGCAGTTTCTAATTTAAGAGTAAGCCACCACAATTGTGTCATAAGCAAAGAGCAACTGACTCACCTCACATTTACCTTCACTCTCAAAAGACTGCCACTCTTCTCTCCATGAACCTTGTATTTATCTCCCTCACTACACCCTCCATAAACAGATCAAACACTTAAAGCTGACATCACACACTCTTATTGTGGACCCACCTTTACTTGGAACCACTCATTCTCCTCTCCCTACTTGCACACATGCCTTTCTCTTGTGACAGAAAATGTTTACTGCCTTTAGAAGTTTTCTTCCAACACCATATATTCCTAACATCTTTCACAGAACATATCTTCCAATCCTATCATATATTTCCTCCAGATCAGAAATGCCACATATAAATCCTTCTCTATTCCTAAGTAAATAATTCTCACACACATTCTTCATATGATCAGAGCCATACACACTCTACCACTCCAGAAGCCACATTTCTCCCAAGTTTGATGTTCTGTGCATGCTAACATCCTTTCAGTCACCACTCTCCTTACAACATACCAGTTTTACTCAACAAACTTATATCTCTGTAATTTAAACATTCACTTTTGTCCCCAATGCTTTTACAGAATAACACTAAACATGTACTCTAACAATCCTGAGGCACCTTATCTTAAGCTATATATAAACTGAATATCCTAACAAACCAATCAGTAACACTGTTGAGAAATTCAACCGAAATCCCTTTCACTCTATCCACCCTGCCACACTTTTTCTTATGCAAGACATTCACCCCCACTTTTCACCAAATCACTTGCCATGACTCTTAATTATGCATACCTCCACAACCCAAACACCCTACATTTACCACCCTCTCATCTTACACATTAAATAGTCCTTTAAAATACTCATTCAATCTCCTCTCTACCTCTTCTTGCCTGTTCCTGCCCCTCCATTTGCTTCTTTCACTGGCATTCCCATTTGTTTTCTTGTTCTGTTCACACTACCCACTTCCTTCCTATGCATATTCTTATTCTACATTAGGCTTTAAGATGTTCATTTAAGATACTTTCACACTGTAACACTCATTTGCTCATTTCTTCCGCCCCTGCACCTTCCTCTTGACCTTCTTTTACTTCCTAATATACATATTCCAATCACTCACACCCATTTCCTGCAAGCAACACACATATAACTCTCTTTTCTGTTTCATGAAAATGTTAACTTCCTTATCCCAGACTCATATCCTTTTTCACATGCTGCCTTATGCTTGTCACACATTCCTTTTGAACATGCAAGCTCTACTTCCATACATACCTCCGAGTCCTCACCCATTCCCCTAATAACATTCAGTTTCACTTTTTGCCCTACATACGTTTGAGTATTCACCCATTCCCCTAATAACATTTAATTTCACATTTTGCCATTCTTCTCCCAAAATCTCCTGGTGTTTTGTCACACAAGCCTCTTTATCCAAGCCAACTCACTTTTGTCCCACTATTCTGACTCTATCATTTCTACTTTTCCAAAAATCTCTAAAACTTTTACCTTTGCCTCTGCCAAGAAGTGATCAGACATCCTACCAGCAGTTTAATTCTGCATAATTACAACCAAAAATCTCTCTTTAGCATGCCTATCAATTAGTAAATAGTTCAATAATGCCTATTCTCCATTAACCCCCAACTCTCACCCATTTATGATTGTCTCTCTTTTTAAACCAAGTATTCCTAATGCCCGGTCTTTTTTCAGCACATGACTCCACAAACTGTTTACAGTCTTCATTTACACACGAGGTACCCTATTTGCCCCAATTAAAGCTTTAATTGCTACATCTGCAACTCTTGTAATCAAATCTCCCATAACTATTACTCAATCCCTTGCATCAAAATTACTGTTTCACTCACTCATATCTTACCAAAACACTTGTCTCTTGTTGTTTCCTCTCGTTACTGGGCACATACTCTAACAATCACTCAACTCCCATAGTCCGCTTACATTTACATACACTAACAATCACCCACCTCGCATAATGCACTTACATTTACAAATACTGCTAAAGGTGCTATAAGGAAATTACTGATTGACATCAACTTTGACAAGCACGACAGTTTTACAATTTCTCATAAATCTTTGACATTAATATATCTACAAAACTGAACAGATGGCAAAAGCAATGGCGCTCATCATTCTACCTGAAACACGACCTCTATCATGACTGCTACTGTAGAGACTCTCAAAGGGACTTGATGCAAATCTACAAATCCACTGTTTTAAGTTTTCTTCAGAATATTTTACAATCACATGGGATCAGACAAAAAGATATAACAGCACTAAGAGATAATCACTAAAACATACCTAAACCTATGTTTTTTAAAAAACTTGAATACTGTATTCCATTACATGAATGTGTAGTTTTTAATCTCTTTTTTATTGATGTTTGTATACTCTTAAAACTTAGCACAAGCTAAAAGCCACTCTATAATTAATTAAATAAATATTTCAGATCCTGTAAATTCTGTGTTGAATCTTCAATGCTACAGAGATATTAGCATGACAGACTAAAGGTACCTTGCAGGTTGTGCATATACTAGTATATGTGAAATAATTGATTATGTTGATCTTTCTGTAGTAAGAAGGAAATATCTTTTTAACAGTTAATATCAAGCTTCTCTAATGCATGAATATACTTGAAAGACAGATCAGCACATCAGTTATATCACATTTCATGGGATAGATTGGGAAGACGACAGAACATTCAACTCTTGTACTTACTATGCGATCCATATACACAAGGTTTGGTTTAGTTTGGAGTCTTGTTAAAAACTCCAGTAGGATGTTGGAGGGTCTGCATCTAATGAGTTAGTTATGCTATGGTAAATTATGCTCTCATAGTTTTAAATCAGCTTGCCTTTGATGTAAGAACAAGATTCCATGTAAATTTTATCAACTATAGGCATACACTTTCTTTTTATTGCACCCTGAATGGACTTCAACTTATTTATGTATTCTAAACAGGTATACAACACAATTCTGATTTGAAAAAAAAATCTAAATCTCTGAAAGACATATCATGAAGGATGATACTGTTACTATGGCTTAAAGGCATATAACCAACCAATAGACACCAGTCAGATTAATATCCATATTGGAGATGATATTCAGTTCCTCACTTCCATTTAGTCACATGCAGTCAAGCAGTTTGGCATCCAAAGTCTATACCCTTTAACATCAGTTGTCAAGGATGAATAGACTTCACATCTCAATCGAATTTCTGTTAGGAACTACATATAGTATACACCATAAATGTATAAACCCAACTAATTTTCCCCATTTCATACGTTTTAGTGTTAGTTCATTAATCATAAAGTTATGACAGCTTGTAACCAAACAGTTAAATTCATGCATATATCAAAAGTTTTCATTTCAAGTAAGACATACTCTCCTTTAAAAATGAAGATATTGTGTGTGTAAATTCATAACGCGTATAACAAATATATGGCATATGTAATCAAGATTTATATTTCGTAACAATTACAAGTTAATAACTTTGTTACAGTTAATAGCCACAGTGTCTGAAGATATCAATAAATCTAGTTATGTTAACCTTATTTCCATTAGATCCAAGCATTTAGCATTTTCAGGTACAGCTTTCAGTAACTGCACACATTAAAACAATCCCTCTGAAATGTCTATGTTACTTATTCTACTTGTTTCTTTAATATGCCCCACTCATGGAGCAGAAGAGACACATTTGATAATATCATGCAATATCAGTGTGGCTGGAATATCACAGAATAAAATATTCAAGAGTCTTATCATACTAGTTTATGAAGTAATCACTGAAACATGGTTTATGAAATCAAAATCAAGCTTTTATAAGTCTCTCTTTGCTCTATATCAACACCCTGATAAAAGGTCTCTGTCTCTCTGTCCATGAAGCCTAAAGAGGCCTTGACATCCAATGTTGTGGTCTTTAAGATAAAAAATAACCCCTCATTTCCCCACACATAACTACTGAATAAAAGCTGATGTTCTATCAACCAAAAAGAGAGGAGGGTGATGTTAGAAGGACTAATGTGTGGGTAGATGGGGAGAGAATATGATTAAAGTTCTTAGAAGAGAAGACCAAGACTTGACATCTAATACCCATCAAGAGTAAACCCACATCTTCCAAGAGAATTTACCAGAGATATACAGTTGGGCATCTGACTGAAGCATGGCCCTCTGTTCCTCATCTGTCAAGAGGAGAATGGAGAGAAGAATGAAAAAAGGCATAATATACTCATTTTGAAAAATATGATACTTTTCTTAAAAAGAAGGATAATCTCACATCATCATGGAGGACAATTTACCCTAATAATACAATGAAATGTATGTGATGGTGAAAAAATCTCTGTTCCTCCAAATTCAACAGGAGAAGAATGTGCAAAGAAAAAGAAAAGAAAGGGGTCTGATGAGCAGAATGAAGATAAAGCCTTCACTGGAAAAAAAATCTCATAGTGAATATCTACAATTAACATAAAATAATGTGAACTTTGGCACAACCCTGAGATTCTTCACAGAAAAGCAGATCCCACTGTTCATTTTGCTACCTATGTGTGGATGTGATTGTCAAATTTATCTGAAATTAAAAACCATGAGCTAAAATTGTGTTGCGATTTGAACAATTCAAGCTATGCTATAGAAAGCAAAGTGTGAAAAGATAGATAGACTAATGGCTGGATAAATGACCAAATAGACTTATGGGGTTCTTATTCCACCAGTGGGGCCCCAGTTAACTTAATTCATAAAGCATGTGCAAAGCACTTTGTTTGGATTTAGTCGCTATTTCTGATGAATTCACATTTTCAAACAGGTCCGTAAGGTTTACTGCATTGTTTCTCAATATTTTTTCTTTTTTATGTTAGCTGAGATGGCACGGGCAGCTGAGGCCCTAATCAAGGCCATTCCATTAATGCTATATATATACTCTAGCCTGAGCCAGGTACCCATTTTATCAACCATCTCCTAGAGGTGGATGAACAGCTAGGATGACTGTGGATTGACTGCCACAACCAGGATTCGAACCTATGTGCTCAACCCTAGGCGACCTGTGAATGTGTCAAGGTCAGGAACGCTAACCGCTTCACCTATTCCATTAACACTCGTTCAGCTTTACCATAAAAAATCTCACTTAGTGACTTGTTACAGAGGTGTATTTTGTATTTGGACATACTTCGATACAAACTCAAAAGTTAAACACTTCATCTGAGAATGATAAAGAATGAATATCAATTATAATTTTCTACAGCTATCAACAGCACAGATGTTGAATCTCTCAGGATGATTCCTGCTCTGTCGCCTTTGTCTGTGGCTGATGAGCAAAGTTTGCAAAAAATAGCTATTTTTTCATAATTAAAGGTTAAGAACTTTGTGTTTAATGACAAAACAGGACCTACAGGCTTTTAAGGATATAAGTAAACATATTGAATACTTGTTCAATAGTAGCTGTATTGCTCAGTCTGTAATACTTATATAATATTCTAATACAGTACTGTACACTTGTTTTTAAATAAAAATCCTCTGGAATAAATAATTCATGTGTTTAAGTGATGAATTAAACAGTATTGGGAATTCCTAAACTGCCAGGCAAACACACAGCTTCACAAACTTCATATTAAAGAATTTTAAGGGCAGGTGAGTTGACTTTATAACACTTCATAAAAAAGACTATTTTCCCTTGCTCTGGCAGTGTATTGCCATTGCTGAGGTTCCCACTAATGTATACCTTAAAAGTTCAGTTATGCAAGTACACTTTACCTTGCTCTTGTGTCTCCATCACTCCATCACTGCTTTCTCTATCATGTGTGTTGTAAATTTTCTGGGATCGTTAGGTGCTAAATTCAATAAATTGGCTTTTGAATCTTTAGTAACAGTTATCATACTGAATGATGGTCAAGATCACTAGACAGTTCTTAAAAGAAACTATTCGGAGACCATTCCCATTAAGTTCAAATTGGCCATGTAGTTTATAGGGAGAAGACTTAAATGTAAAAAGTTAATAAACAGACAATGACTACAGTATTTTCAATAACAGCAGTCACCTTGAATAGTGGTTAGAAGCACTGGTTATAATTTTGAAAATGAACCACCCAAGGATCATCCCTGGTTCAAATTGGCCTAATAGATTCAAAGAAAAAGATTGAAATGTGAAAAGGTAATGATTGGCAGTTGGGATCATTGGACAATTTTGAAAAGAGACCACCCAGGCCAAGTTTGCTCCCTCAGTTTCAATGGTGGCTGAAATTTCAAGTGATAATGATACACAATGATGACGTATGACAGATGATGGATGCAAAGTAATGGCAAAAGCTCACATGACCTTTGGCATGGTAATCTAACAAAGACCATCCTGCCTAATTGGTCCTCAAGATTCAGAGATCTGAATATGACCAGTCTATGGATGGGAAATGAATGACAAATGCCAAATAAAGGCAAATGCTCACATGATTTATGGTGAGGTAAGCTAAAAATTAAATGTCATTGTAACAGAAACATACGTAGTACTGGAATTCCCCAAAGAATGAATGGGTTATGCTTTTGAAAATCTGTTTTAGTATGAAATGTATTTATAGGAGTAATCAAAACCCACTATAGAATGGGAATTATGTTCCTGAGCATCGTGTTTCCATCTCTAACACTGAAGTAAGGAATCTACAACCAAACCTAAGTTTAAGAATTAACTGACAATTCAGCCCCTGATATTCACAAACTATTTGGTGTCTACAGACAGCTTGTCTTCTACCTTAGCTTAGGTTTAAGTTAAATTAGTTAAGGTTTGGTTTTGTTAATTTAGGTTAGATCTATTTGGTTAGATCTGATTATTGTTTGGTTTTGTTCCATTAGGTTCTACAAAATGTCAATAACTGTTTGGGTACAAACTATTGGTAAGGGATGAGCGTTGGTAAATATCAGGGGATGAATCATTGGTCGAAGTGTGTTGCATCCAGTCTAAGAACAACTTACAATAGACATTTTTTCTAACCTGGGGCCCTCTTATAATGATATCTTGTAGAATGGCAATTTGTGATACTGACATTTGAGAATCACTGTACAAATTCTGAGAACAATACCAAATTCTTCCACTAGCAACATCTTCGAAGAAAATCCTTTTCTATTTACTACTTTGATTAACCTTTTCCAATAATAATGAAAATATCAAAACAAGGTTCTCAGTTATAATGCCTTTTATAATTATGCTAAGACTAAATAATCTTAGTTTCAAATCCCACATGCATTGAAAAAAATAATTTAGCAGCATTCCATCTGCTCGTGGTTGCTTTGTAAGGAACACAACTATGCATTCAGCATTATTTACATTACCCCTTTTCATTCAGCATTATTGCTGTGCCTTATAAATGAAAACTACCGGATTCTAAACTATTAAATCACATCATAACCATGAAGAAAAAAAAAAAAAAAAAAAAAAAAAAAAAAAAAAAATCCTGAAATGGATACTTGATTTGGCTTGCAAGTCCCATCTGTAAATGGTGGTACATGTCATGTAAATATAAGATGTTCTTTTATTGGGGGTACAGAACTAAATCTAAATCTACTTTGGGATATTTTGTCTGAGAGATCATGATTACAAAATATGTAACTATAAAAAATTCTGAAAATACCTTCTTTTATTACTGGTATCTTAATCTTTCTTACAAACACGTGTGCCATTCCCTGTATTAGTAAAGTAGCACCAAAAACAGATGAAGAAATGGCCTTATTTGCTCTCATCCACCCTCTAGCTGTCATGCATAATACAATGAAACTAGGGCCCCTTACCTGCAGCCACACCCCACAGACCTTTCCATGGTTTCCCCTGACTGCTTCATATGCCCTAGTTTGGCTCATTTAAAGTGCATTGTTCCTTGTAAACCACATCACTCCGATTCACTTGATCTCTTGTATACCTTACACCCTCCTGCATATTCAAGACCTAAGCCCTCATAGCATCTTCATCTCCATCCTTCTACCTCCTCCTTTTCACTTGCTCCTTCTACTTCTGACATGTATACCCTCTTGGTCATCATTTCCTTTCTCATCCTTTCGATATGTCAAAACCATTTCAGCATACCCTCCTCAGCTCTCTTAAACATGCTCCTCTTACCACCACAACTCTCTCTTACTCTACATTTTCTCATTTGATCAACCCTCCTCATACCAAATATTGTCCTTAAACATTTCATTTCCATCATGTTCACCATATCCTTTACATTTTTGTCCACACCTTGCATCCATACAGTACACTACTAAATAATCAAACATACCCATTTTTACCCTCAACGACAGTGACCTCAATGTGCCGAAGGACTTTGTCCCCTCACCCACCCTATGACTGACTTCAGCTCCCATGGTTTCATTCCTTTCCATATCCACTCCCAAATATCTAAGAAATTTTGCTTTCTCCAAGTTCTCTCCATTCATTCAAATTCACCCTTCAAATCACTGATCAACAATTTCTGACTTATTTTGTTTCAAGGATGAAATGTGTTTCTCTGTTTTGATTTTGGGATGCTAAACTGGCTATACAATTCACTATCTTGCATTTCACATGTATTACACACATTACTAGTGACACAGGGTACAGTCACTGACTTACCTAGATTGAATACAAGTTCAGTAGCATCTCTTGTTATCATCCAGCGTTAGTCCACAAACATCACAGAACTATATTTGCCCTTTCTCTATTGCCAAGACGTCTTGATGGAAACATTTGTCATGCTCATTGCTCACTTTGCCGCAATTATCCAGAAAATAAATTCAGGTGAGAGTGAAGAAGTTCGATCTTTAAAGACAAATTGCAACCCATTTCTGATATGATTACAAGCAAGTTTTCCATGCAACCCATTTCTGATATGATTACAAGCAAGTTTTCCAAACAGGTTTTCACTCATTCCTTGTAGTTGTCAAGCTTGATATTTCCATGAAAGTTGGTTGCTACTAACCAGAAAGCATTCCACACTGTCTTTCTGTCTCCACTAAGGATGCAGTTGAACTGCTTGTCTCCGAAGAGCTAGCAGATCTGTGGACTAATGAAAACACCCTCCTTAATCTTCGCTTTACTTAGCCTTGGAAAATCTCCACCGAGGTACCTAAACGCTAACCAATTTCTATCCATAGCCTTAATGAAGTTCTTCATGAGGCCCAGTTTGATATGCAAAGGTGGTGGCAAAATCTTGTTGACTTCTGCCAGCAGTAGGTGCTATATGTTCTTTGTTCCTGATTCCAGCAACTGTTGGGAAGCCCTGTCCCTCTTTCTGTAATGGGAAGTCTTTGCTTGACTGTACCACTCACACAGGAAATAGCAAAACTTCAGGTAGCCTTCCTCCAGTCCAAGTGTGTCAGCAACAACATTTAAGTTGCCACAAAGCTACCATTGGTGTTTCTTGTAGTTTATGCACTTTCAAAACATACTTCATGTTTTTAAATGATTCCTTCATATGGACTGCATGACCAACTGGAATTGATGGCAACACATTACCAGTATGCAGCAGAACAACTTTCAGACTCAACCTCAACATGTCTATGAACAGTCTTCACTCCTCAGGGTTATGATTAATATTAAGGGCTGCCATCAGACCATCTACATTATTGCACGTGACACGGTTACCTTGCATCTTAAGGAATGGAGCAAAATCTTTCTGGCAGGCATGAAAGAAAGACACTTTCAGAATCTAGCTCAGGAATGTCTATACCATCTTTATTCTACCTAAGCTTGCCTTAACCTCCCCTGCCTGGTCCTCCTCACTAATAGTTACATAGAGGGACCACCCAGAAACTGCACAGAAAAGGGCATGCAATATCATCCTGGACCCTCTTACACCACCTATCATGAGGCCTTCATCTTGCTGAACCTGTTCCCTCTCTCAAACCAACACTGGCAGCTCACATGACAGTTTGACAATAAACTGTTGATATACCCATCACAGAGATTCCCTCCCCAGTGACACCCCATCACAGAGATTTCCTCCCTAACGACACTCCTCCACCACAGACTGCCGTTCATTACAACAACTGACTTGTTCCAATCAGAGTGTGCACAGACAAATATGGAGAACAGTCCTATATCTACCAATGTGAAAGTTATAAACAGTCCATGAATAAGTGCCTAGCTATACAAGCAAACAGCTCAGTTTTCTGTTTAGTTAGGCTATATGGTATGTCAACTACTGTATTACAGTAACTATTCAACAATTAATGTTCATCAAATTGCATAATGTATAGATCAAACTAAATGTACCTCACCCATGTGCATATCTAAAGTGTGAAATATCCAACTCACCCCGACCTTCAACTCTTTAATGATTAGTTAACTAGTAACTATCATGACCTCTCAGTTCTGAATATCTGTAATACCTCAACTGTGCATTTTCAGCTGAATGGCTGCTTAAATCCAATAAACCATTATTTATTTATCAATTTTTGTCCTGGAGATTCCACTGTTGCAATCTTCAGCCAAACAATTTTGCCTTACTCTTTGATATTTCCAGATCTCTGACGAGGTCGCTTAAATAATTTTGCATGATTCTGAGTAGTTCAGCAGATGTCATGTTAGGGGTGAAATCAGGATCTCTTGATGTTGATGGCTCACATATTTCATAAATTTCATCACCTTGTTCATCCTCAATTTCAGGAAAATTAGTCTGGAGTTCTAGAATGATATGTCCTTCAACATGGGGTACTAGGCATATAGCATATATTTATATTCGGATAGCTTAAGGTCCACTTTTTCTTCTTGGAAATATTTTGCTGAACTGGAGGCATCTTGCAGAAGTAACAGGCACTGATGTAATCTATGATGTGGTCTTTTAGGCACTGATTACTTTCTGTGATTCAACCAACTACAAAGGGGTTTGTTGCTAAGTACTGGAGCATATGTGTGGGGCTCAACTCTTTTCCTGATTCCCTACCTTACAACCAAAGTAAAGATTGTAGGCTTTCCTGATGATTGGGGTTATGGTACACTTCTGCGATGCAAAAGTCATCTCCCCACAAACATAACAAAAGTTATCTGCACTATTCACACACTTACAAGGTTTCCGTGTTAATGTTCAATCAAGACATCACTTAACTGCCTGTCACACTTGGCCCTTTGTACAACTGGGAAAAGTGTCTCAGCAAAATGGCAGAAAACCTGCACACAGCACTGCACAAAGCAGTAAGTATTGCACTGTATTGTCTTTGCAAAAAAAATAATGGCCTGCACTCTGATCACAATATATAAGCCAGCTTCAAACCAAATACAGACATAGGGACATGAAACAAAAGCTGCATGACAGGACCATTACATGAATATAAATGTCACAAAAAAGACTAGGAAATGAGTACAATTATGCACTGGATGACTACCCAGAAGGATATGATAAGCAGTAAATAGGGTGATGCAATACCTGAGTGCTGGTTGCATCACCCACTTCTTGCACTCAAGGTTGCCAGACCTTGCCTTAAAGCCACACAACGCCAAAACCAGTGCAAATCATACATACTGGGACCCAACCTGTATCTTCAAAACTAGAGCTAATTATCAATTTCAAGCATCATAATTCATGCTCAACACCACAAAATTAATAAAGATCAACTACTTTCATTTCCAAAACATTACAGCTGTTGATCAGTGTAACCCATCTATCTTCACTGCTATGCGTAATTACCTTGCTTTCATTTACATTCACTCTCAACTTTCACCTTTCACACACTCTCCTGAACTCAGTTACCAGCCTATCATTAAATGAAAAGAATTCAAGTATACCATGAATGTTGAACAAATAAATGAACAAACCAGATTCACATTAACTTGTTGTATGAAATACCCAGTACAATTTTCTTTTCTTTAACAGTGAAATAAGATAGCATTTAATTCTTTTTATTTCATGAATTTTATAATAACCAGCAGAGGAAAATCATCAATAATTCAATCCTCAATTGAAGGAACATTTTCCAATTCTCCACAGTGGTATTGGTTGCCTTACTTATTATGGTGAAGAAGCAAATTTATCCATTTCAGAATGAGAAATCAGTATATAACAGTGTACTAATATTTCATTATGTTCATGAAAACTTGCCGTTCCAGACAAAGTGACCTTTAGCATTTGGATTGTGATTCTAAATGCTTCTATTAGAAATTTCATATTCAAAATCAATCACAGGATAGGCTGATTACTCATCCTTTAGTATTAAATGTACTATTATTTTCAGGTTTGTTAAAGTTCCAGTTATGCTCAACTTTTAACCCCTTGTAGGCTGCTTCATTGATTTTATCACTTTTGCATTACACTGAGATTTTGTGATTTTTCAAAAAGAGAAAAATATTTTTCTCATCTACAGATGAAGGAAATACATTAAAACATAAGAAAACACATGTAAATATTTCACACTCACCTCATTATACAAGCATGAGGTGTCAAAGGCATCTGTGGTTGGCATAATTGTGCCAACATTTGTTAAGCCAGGCGAGAAAGCGAGGTGAACAGATGCCAAATAGAGCCATGCAGATGCCAAGTAAGTTTTTGTATAAGCGTATTACCAGGGATATTCAGAAAGAAAGAGACAGAAAGGAAAAAGAAAGAAAAAGAATATTTATATTGCTTATTACTGTAATTATTACACTTGATCATTCTTGACTGATGTAAATTTGTACTGACACATTGTCCTCGCAATTGATTTAACGCCCATATTTACTTTTTTCTTACTTATGCTGCCATATATTTCAAACAATAAGACAAATTCACTTTCTGTTGGATAATCATTTGCTACATCTCCTACAAGATTACATTATTTCACAATTTATATGCTTAAAATTATACCAATTCTGTTCACAGTCTTTTCGTTTTTTTTTGTTACATTTGTCTATCCCCAAATTTCTATATGGACATAAAAACTTGAATTTCCATGTCAAATCATTCAAAACAGGCCTTACTTTATAAGGTTTATCTACTCCTTTACCAATGTTACTATCTAGAAACTGCAGTGTTTTGAATGAATGAAGGTAGCACTCACATTTTCCCATAAATTTCCATCTGAACAAGAGGATCTGTCCTGCAATGATCATATTAATCACCTTTATATACAAAAGTTGTGAGCATATATAATGCAAGAAACATACTGTTCACTAACACTTATATTTGTCCACTTACTTCTTGAAAATATTCTTAAAAGGTCCGCATCTCTCACATTCTGTGTATGATACTATATATTTTGGTCAAAAGTATATCAATTAGCTTGGAATATGGGAAATCAACAGTCATGCATCTATGATTCCTGATGGGCAAATTCCACCGTACATCACTGCTGCCTCCTTAACTTTATATTGTCATTAAGTTCATTAATCATTTCCTAAGATTTAGAACAACAATAATTTTCATTACATCAGATTGAAGATCTTCATCAACGTCAGCTTCATGTTCTTTACCATGTATAACACATTCCATTACAGCCATGTCTTGGATGATTGAGATCTAATGAGTCATGGTGAATTTCTTACCGACACTAGCTGTTAATTCCGTTATGAGGTAACTGAATGCTTACCAACACCGGCCAGCCCTACCTAGGGGCACTTACTCCAGATTATAATGATGTCTGGCATCATTCCATGCCCCATACCACATTTGCCCAATCAAAACTTAAGCATGAAATGCACACCATGAACATGCATACAATCTATCAGTATGTGCAATTACATCATATTCTACAATGGGCTAAATTCAGATCATTTTGGTTGTCTGTCGGGAGGCTTCACCTTTTCAACATGTGCAAAAGTTGTGGTGTTTGTGTGTCCATGCATCTGGATTTGATGTAAATAAGCAACTTGGCATGGGTGTCATGTTAGTTTTTAGAGATATTCTTGTTAAAACTTTATCATAAACCTCTTAAAATGAGTAAGTAGCACACAACATTTACTAAATGAGCCAGTGACACTAATAACCATAAAAAATTATCAGTCAACATAAAACTGGTTGTGTTAATGCAGTATGAAAAAGGAAGAGGTCCTACTTGTATTAGTAAAGTACTTTACTTAGCCATATCAGGAAAAATCTTAAATTCATCCAAATAACACACTGAACAGCATATGTGAGGATATGTGTCAAGAAATATTTCCTAATTACATATCCTTATTACATAACATTAAGTCTAGAGTTGGCATTGTTCAGCTTTATTTGGTTTAATACTTTCCAGGAATACATCCAATGCATCATATGATGAGCCCCTGTACACAGATCAGCATAGCCCTCCCCAGTCTCTAGGAAGTTAAGGTTTTTCACACATTTTGTTAATTTCTTCAAGAGTTTCCCTTACTTTCAAGGAAACCAGTATTTTCCCACATCAGCATAACCCTTTCCAATTCTAGTTAGGCAAGGTTTTCACAGGTTCAATTGATTTTCAAACATGTTTCCCATACTTTTACAATACCATATATCTTCTCAGCAATGCATAACAGTTCCAACATTTTCTCCCTCTTCCATAAATTCTCATCTCTAGCCTTTATCTTATGTCCCTACAACACCACTAGGGTCATTATACTTTCAAATGTCCATTTTTGCCCTCCTAGACAGTGACCTCTCTACACATTCCTCAATTCTCCCAAGATCTTTGCCCCCTCAACCATCCTTTAACAACTCATCTCAACTTCTACAGTTCCATTCGCCATAAAGTCTACTCCCAGGTACCCAAAACACGCCACTTCTTCCAAGTTTTTCTCAACTGAAAGTAACAACCCACCTAACTTATCCGTTTGCACTGCTAAAGCTAATAATCATGCTTTTATTAAAAATTCCTTGCAACTTTCTCCTTTCACTCTCTCCCAAACTTGTACATCAACTTCTGCAGTTTCTCACTCATATCTGCCAACAGTGCAGTGTCATCAGCAAACAACTGACTCACCATGACAGCCCCAACACACACACACCTCCAACAGATTGCATAACTGCTCATCTCTACATTCACCTCCCTCATCACCACATTCATAAATTAATGAACAACCTTAGTGAGATCACAAATCCCTGCCATAGACCCACTTTCACCAGGAACTGCTCACACTCCTTTCTTACTACATGCACACATGCCTTAATCTCACTTTTCAATGCTCCTAGCAGCTTTCCTCTTGCACCATACATTTGTAACATCTTAAGCAGAGCATTTCTATCATAAACTTTCTCCAGATCCATAAATGCCATAAACATGGCCTTCTGTTTCTCAAGAGATTCATAAAAGCAAATACCTGATCCATACATCCTCTACCACTCCTTAGCCACATTGTTCCCCCGTAGTGAAAAGCTCTGTGCATGACATCACCCTCTCAGTTATCATTCTCCTATACAACTTTCCAATTGCATATAACAAGCTTATATCTCTATAATTTGAACATTCACTCATCCCCCTTGGCTACATATATTGGCACTAGATGCATGTAACCAATCCTGAGGCACCTTACCATGACCCACACATACAGTGAAAATCCTAACCAACCAACCATCAACACAATCTTCCTGTTTAAGAAATTCAAGTGCAAACCCATCCACATTTCACCTCAAACTGGATTTCACCACCTCTACTCTCTTCCCAAACCACTAGCCATGACTCTTTACTTTGCTTACCTCCATGATCAAAACATCCCACATCTGCCATTCTATCATCAAGCATAATCGTCAATCCTTCAAACTACACTCTTCATCTCTTCACCTCATTTCTGCATATTACTGCTTCTCCATTTAGCCTCATTCACTAGTGTTCCCATTTGTTCCATTGTTTTCTTCTCTCTCTAAACTCCTTCCGAAACATTTTCTTGATCTCCCTGAAGTGTGCTTATACTCACTCACTCCAAATCTCATTTGTTTTCTTTTTCAGCACATGCACCTTATGCTTGAGCTCCTGCATTTTTCTCTTGTACATCTAATCACTTGAATTTATTCCCTGTAAATACTGCCAATATTCTCTTTCACTAACAATTCTACTTCCTCATCCCACCACTCATGATCCTTTCTCACCTGTCTACTACCCTCCTTCTGCATGCAACACACTTCGTTTACACGTCAGCAGTGCTTCCCTAAATACCTCCCACTCCTCCCTCATTCCTCTGGCTTCATTTATTCTCCCCTTCCACCATAATACACTCAATATCCCCTGGTATCACTTCTTGCAAACCGCTTTTCCCAGTTCACTCTTCACCACCCTCTTTCCACCCATATAATTTCCTCTTTACCTAAAGCCTCAACAAACCTACTGCTTCTACCTAATGTTCCTACCTACTTCTACTATCTACTGCTCCTACCATTTTGCTAAACTGCAGGGATAATGCATTGGGCTCACCACAAGAAAATCTAGAGTTATGAAGAATGAGTTGTGTGAATTAAGTGATGTCAAATGTTATGCGTGACAAAGAGAGACTGAATGTCTATTGACATAATACCAGTAGTCTATGTGTGAGTCAGTTAGAAAAAAGACAGCTACCTGGGTCAGGGGAGTGCAACTTGACAACCAATGAAGTGCTGTCCCTTTTCAAACCAGGTTTTTCCAATAACTGGTCCTTTTTCAGTGTATAACTCTATAAGCTGTTCACCAGTTTCAATCATAACACTGGTTACTCCATACTCCTTCACACTGAAAATACACATCACTAATACATGATCCCTTAAGTCAAAGCTGCTGACACACCCACTCAGCTCCCCCCAAAACACTTGCTTTCTTCCTTAGTCCTTTTGTTTCTAATCACATAAGCATTAATTATCACCCATTTCTTGAAAGTCTACTTTCATTTTTACCCACATCAGTCTGCAGCCCACTCCTTTACATGCTTCCACAAATTTTTTCAACTCCTTGAGCAGCAGAATTACCCTCTTCCTTTGCACTTGCCCTTACACCAACCCCTGACTTTCCTTCTAAGACATTACTAAACCATTCTTCCTCCTCTCCCTTTAGCTTTGTCTCACCCATAGCTAGAACATCATGGTTTCACCTCTCAACAGTACCACCTATCTATCCCTTTTTCTCATCTTGGTTACATCCACAAATGTTTGGACATACCAGCCCGTGCCTTCGAGGAGGATGAGAACTCCTTGCTCGGCTACTTCTGTTCCAGCTTTTAGAAATCAGAATACTAAAAGGAAAGGGTTTCTAGTCACCACTCCTGCCCCATTTGGTCACCTTCTGTGACAAGCATGGAATATGTGGGAAGTATTCTTTCTCCCCTATCCCCTGGGATACTTACATACATACATACACACAAACATATATATATATTTTTTCTATACATATTCGCCATTTCCTGCATTAGCAAGGTAGTGTTAAGAACAGAGGACTGAGCTTTTGACGGAAAATCCTCACTTGGACCCCTTCTCTGTTCCTTCTTTTCGAAAAGTAAAACCAGGAGGGGAGGATTTCCAGCCCCCGTTCCCTCCCCTTTAAATCACCTTTTATGACACACAGGGAATACATGGGAAGTATTCTTTCTCCCCTATCTCCAGGGAAGTATTCTTTCTCCCCTATCTCCAGGGATACATACATACATATATACACATGTACATATTCATGCTTGCCTTCATCTATGAGGGTGCAAGGGTTAGAGCATACTGGAGTGATGCAGTAGCATTAGTTAGAAGTAGTTAGCTATATATATATATATACATATATAGCTATAAATTTATATAAAAAGGCATAGAAAAAATCACCAACTTTATTCATCATATCATATATACAAACACTGAGTCCTCAGGTATAAGGATAATTATTTTTGGATGTAACTGTACATTCACCTGTATATATTAGGCATTATCATTATCAAACAGCCTTCTTTGAGTAACTTGCAGTAATCTCTAGATTCATAGTCCTAAAGAAGTGTTTATTCCTGCATTAAAAAATTTGATACTTGAATAAGGGTATTTTCTCATTAACACATCTTTAGCACTGCATTTACTTGCAACCAGTAGTAATATGGACAACATTTAGCCACTCACTGCTGTCCCTCCATAGAAGGGGTAATCAGCAGAGACTGGTGACCAAATTAACGAGACTTGAGAAGTGCTGTGGCATCCATCATTCAGTAACCCACATGAGAGAGAATCTGCTACACCACAGTACTTACTGAGGTGTACTAATCATTTGTTGTCATACATGACCAACTGGCATTAACAAGTGACTGTATTCAAAATTCCTACTGTACACTTTAATAAAATGCTACATCTTACAGCTTATAAAAAAATAGTATCAAGAAAGAACTAAGAAGTGTAAATTAACATGAACCAATTTAAGTACTGGTAAGCAATTTAGAATGTCCATTTTGAAATAATGAACTGCAAATCACTGTAATCCACAAGACATTAAATGTAAGAATTTTATTTCTATTTAAGATTTTCATAAGACTTTACTTTAGAAGTAAGATGTTTTCATTTCCAATAAATAATATATAGCTTGTGAAAAAGTACTAAACTGATTACTTAAAATTAAGAGATTCACATCTTTACAAAAATAAAAAAAAGGGCATGGAAAACACTGTAAAAACCAGAAGAATTACTTACATCTTCCAAATAATGTGGGGTTTAAATTTAAACAAAAAGAACTACAAGTAAATCATATGTGAGCTATATGTAATCAATTTTCATGTAAATGATCTCGTTACACTCTAGAATTCCTAGACAAAATTTGTTCCAATGATACAGCACATTCATTAACAAACAAACTTCAACAACTCTCACATTATTGTCACTTGATACAAACAGTAATATAAGATGTAAGGGTGGGTTAGCCTAACTGGCTTCCCCTCTATATGGCACAGGTTATCAAATTTGATTAAAATCATTAGCTGAACAGGCCTTCTCACACAGGACAATTGTTCTGCAATTAATGACAAAAAAGAAACTTACACTGGTTTTGAATACCTAAGACAGAGAGCCAAGTATGTAAGTTTTTGTTATAAATATACTATATTTTGGATCATTTGCATTCTTCCATTATGTTTGAATTTTTAAAAAATACCAATCCATAATTCATTTAAATGCTAACCCATTTATTTCTGATTAATTTTACTGATTTTTTTCTTGAGCAGTTTTTGTATGAGTTATATTCATAATCCCAGAATTTTAAAAATAAAATATTCTAAAATACCATGTCAATAATCATGTTTCCTCCAATCTATCTTTAAAAATCATGTAATTATCAAACTAATCTAAATTACTAGTGGAATTTCTGGAAGGTAAGAAGAGAGATCCAGTGTGGGAATCATGGTAATATCTGCACCAGCCATGAAACCTTTGTATATAAGTGTCTTTGCATCCCTATGTTCCATCACCACTAATGAACAAGGTAACTATTCCATTTCTTGATCAGAACAATACCTTTACAAACCATATGCCACAGATCAACTCCTCTGCCACCATTCTAGTATCAATCTCCTCCACATTCTAGAGTAACACCATTCCACTGTCCACCTCCACCATAAACCTGCATGCACAACTATGACTCCACCTCATTCATGATGTGGGAGTACTTACACATTCTTGGTCTGCTCCTTCTGGTATGCTATTGGGGACTGAATAGCCTTGAGGAAGTCCTTCTGAGTCTGAAGAAGGTGGCGAATTTGAGAAACCCACTGGTTTCTGTCATCATCTGTGGCTCCTTGACATACAAAAGCGAGGTTGGGTTTCCGAGGGTCAGTGGATTTCAGTAGAAATTTAAGTGTGTCTCCATCATCAACTTTCTCTTCTAAACTCATTTTGTTCACCTACAAAAGAATTCTATGTTTATTATTATTAGCCTTATGAAAAGATAAATCTTTCAGATGTAGTTCTAAGGAAGAATTACTGAATAATGCTGCAACATATGTGGTAGTCTTAAAAAATTAACATTTCCATCCTCTCAGGGAAAAGAATCATTTAATCATATAGGTAACCATTCTCCTATCTACCTATGGTTAAATGGATGGGCATTTCTAGTCTCACTGTGAAATCACTGGGATATGTTTCTTGAACTCTCATATTCTAACAATAAAAGAAGCATCACACTGATACCAGTATGTGGAGAAATCCATACATATAACCTTCTCTGTCTGTTGTCATGTACTCATCCTGGAAGAAAATATTCAAGCTATCCTTGTTCATTAACCCTTAAGAGGCAGTTGCCTCATATGAAGATATCTTAGAGGGAGTGGCTGAACTCTTCTGAGGATTACTTCTTGAAATGGTCACATCTGCCGTGATTGCAATATTTTTACTAGCATCCCAAACATTGTTTCTAGACACAATAACCAAAACTTTTGCACACAGTGGAAAGTGCACATAGAGATGTCAATGATGCCTCTACGAGATCTGTGCCCTCTTATTATGTAATATCTTTTGCTGCTGTGTCACTCTTATGTGATAACAAATGTTTCTGATGTAAAACACATCAGTAATCATTTTTGTTTGTAACAAAAACACAGAAAAAATTACCATACAACTCACTTGGTATGCATGAAAATACTTTTGGAGTACCTCATATGCCTGACAGCAGCACAACATAAGTTATAGAGAACAAAGAACACGTACAAAATGACTCAGCAAGTTGTGTTGGATATCATTTTAATTAGAACATAAGAGACTTCAGGTGACATTTCATTTTAACTTTTGCATTCGGTGTGCAAGAAAAATTACTGCAAGTGACTCAATAAAGAGTCAAATGCCATAAACCAAACAAAGGTAGCTTTGTTGGAAGTGACCCTAAGCTCAACCAAAAATAACATTTGTTTTATCAATGTAGATTTTCTCTGTAAGGTGATTGGTTAGTTCTGACATCACCTGTAAGCATTATCCAAGAGAGAGAGTAAGATATACACCAACCAAACCAGATTAAAATCTGACAAATACCACAATACATTCATTTTGTAACTTCCAGTACCTCTGATTTTTTTTTTAGCAACTGCTTCTCCTGCTTCTGTATGGTAGTGTCAGGAAAACTGAACAACTGTCTTACTTGCACATATCTACTGTCTAGCTGTTGTATGTAAAGTACTAAAACCAGAGCCCACCATCTACGGCCAACACTAGATTCTATTCCATGGTTTACCATCACCATTTTGCGGGGTATGCCTTGCTTCAGGCCACTGAAAGCATGTCTTTCCCCACTTAATACATAAATCCGATCCATTTTTTTCCATGCATGCCTCTCTCCACCCTAAATACACCTGAATACAGCTAAATTCAAACAGCATGAGTCCACTGAGTCCTAACAAAGTTATTTGTGACATTAGAAGAAAAAAGAAACTCAAGGAGTAATGTGGAAGGAGAAGAAAGACAGATTTTTCAAAGAGGATGACTTGTAAACTTATCAAATGGGTAAGGAGGTGCAAATAATGTCAGGCATGGATCTGAATCAAATTGTTTTTTCAGTCTATGCTTAAATATATCTATGGTACTACTTTCAACTTTCAACTACAATATGCTTACAATCCTGTTGAAGAAAAGTACTTCAACTTATTTCAGGTAAAATGTTTGCCAACAAATTAATCATCATTACTATGAGTGATATAAAACCAATCTATCGTTAAGTACCCTGTTAGATCAAGATTACCAACCTTTTAATGATTTTGAATACTTGTATCTGATGACCTCTTAACATTCTCTTATCTAAGCTAAACAGATTTAATGCATTGGAAATGTAATGTTTTAGGACAATATGTGGTGTGAGATGGTTTGATCAAGTAAATACTGTAAGGGTAAAAGAGATGTGTGGTAATAAAATGAGTGTGGTTGAGAGAGCAGAAGAGGGTGTGTTGAAATAGTTTGGACATGTGGAATGAATGATTTAGGAAAGGTTGACGAAGAGGATAATTGTGTCAGAGGCAGAGGGAACAAGGAGAAGTGGGAGGCCAAATTGGAGGTGGAAAGATGGAGTGAAAGGGATTTTGAGCAGTCTGGGCCTTAACATGCAGGTGGGTGAAAGACGTGCTAGGAAAAGAGTGAAATGGAACGATGTGGTATACTGGGGTCGATGTGCTGTCAATGGACTGAACTAGGGCATGTGAAACGTCTGGGATATACCATGGAAAGGTCTGTAGGGCCTGGATGTGGACAGGGAGCTGTGGTTTCGGTGCATTACACATGACAGCTAGAGATTGAGAGTGAGCAAATGTAGCCTTTTTCGTCTTTTCTGGCAATACCTTGCTGATGCAGGAGGTGGTGATGCTATTTCCTGTGGAGCAGGGTGGCATCAGGAATGATTGAAGGAGAGCAAGTATGAATATGTACATGTGTATATGCATATGTATGCATTGTGCATATAAGTGCATGCATGTATATATGTGTGTATGTGAGTGGATGGATCTTTCTTCGTCTGCTTCCTGGCGCTACCTTGCTAATGTGGGAAACAGCGACCAAGCATAATAATAAGAAGAAAAATAGTTGGCTTCAAAACAATTTGTTTCTCTGGCAGGGGATCATCTTGGCAGTTCACCTCTGTATTCTTCCCATTCTGTCTGTATCTTTCCTCTTGCAGAGTGACCAAAATTAAACATAATGTTCAAGATGGGGACGCTCCAGTGAACTGCATGGGGTGAGCATAATTTTCCTAGAATTGAATTCAAAAGCACAACTTATGAATCCAAGAATTCTGTTCTCCTTTTTCACTGCATCTATGTACTGCTTATCTGCCTTTAGGTCACCTGAGATTATTACAACCAAGTCTTTTTTCTTACCTACCTTTTGAAGCTCAACAGATTTCATACTAAGCTTTGCCTTTTCATTTTTACTACCATTATGTAATACTTTGTATTTATCAATATCAAAATTCATTTGCCACCAGTTAGCCCAGTCCATCAGTTTCTCTTTGTTAGTTGAAGCTTCAGATGTTCAGTTCTATTGCAGACATATTTCCCAACTTAGTATCATCTGTTAATTTAGATATCTTACACTACAGCCCATCAACAATATCATTAATATATCTCTAACGTATTCAGGGAGGCAGTGATGGAATGTGCAAGAGATGCATATGGCATGAGAAAGGTGGGAGGTGGGCAGATTAGGAAGGGTAGTGAGTGGTGGGATGAAGAAGTAAAGTTG
>JAYMFT010130194.1:0-44155 GCA_038088735.1 Panulirus argus | reverse complement strand
ACACACACACACACACACACACACACACACACACACACACACACACACACACACACACACACACACACACACGTCTCGTGAATGTAAATTGAAAGTTTGAAATTTAAGGCTGGAAACGCAGGCCTTAGAGAGTGAGAAAGACTCCACATTATCAGTGAGAAATACATCGCGAGTGAGGAGTACAAGAAGCTTTGTGTGTGTGTGTGTGTGTGTGTGTGTGTGTGTGTGTGTGTGACGGTCTGATGGGAGAATTTAATCAAATTTGTGTGAAGGGAAGGGCGGGGATGCGTGTGTCAGGGGTCACTGTCTGAGCCGCATCTCCTTACTGGACACTGTAATCCCGTACGTGCAGAATAAACCCGTCTACCCTCAGGTTTAGGAAAAGACTACGGTAGCCCCTCAGAACACGACGGTACGACCTCTCGGAACGACGGTACAGCCCTTGAGCACGACGGGTATTATGGCCTGGTCTCCGACGTGAATCTTAAAGGCAAGGGCCGTGATACCCAAGGGTCGTCCCGTGGTGCTCAAGGCCTAAGTATTCCCCAGGGTGCAAGTACGTTGGACGTCTGCTGGGTACTTTCCTTCCGATGATATTTTGAGACTGGAAGTCAGCGTCAGTGTGAAGTGGACGTGCGTTCGCGCGCCTTGCGTGAGTCGGCTTCTGGGATTGGAACCTTTGAACTCTACGTGTGTCGTGCGTCAGGTTCAAGGTGTTGTGAGCAATGGGAAACGCTTGAACACCACTCGACGTAGGTTCAAGACCTGTGGGTGGGCGAGTGAGGAGGTGTGAACCCTACATGAGTCATTGTGAGTCGGGTTCGAGGCTTGCGAGTGCAAAAGGGGACACGCGAAGCTCGTGTAGGTTAAGGAGTGCAACCTTTATTGAATGTGAGGAGAGCAGGAGACTCGTGCGAGTCCAGGTAGAGGGGCCCCGGGAGTGAGGAGGAGCAGAAGGTTTGGCAGGGGGAGTGGGTGGCAAGGCAGCAGTTGCAGCAGAAGGGCAGCCAGAGGGGACGGACGCGAGAGTTTGGGCAGAGGGGCGGGCTGCAGATCTTAATTGGTGAGTGGGAAGGAGAGGGCGTTGAGTTATCTGTGAGGGGCAGACGAAGCGGCGAGGGAGACGGGGCATCCGATAAGGTTTACGAGAGAGTGGAATTAGAGTTTGAGGGAGAAGGGAGCAGTGCATCACATCTATGAGAGGGTCGGACCAGAGCCGCCGAGGGAGAGGGCACTGGAAGCATTGTTCCAGAAGGGGTCGGACGAGGTAGTGAGGTAAAATGTGAGAGTGGATGGGGAGAGGGAGAGGATGGATTAAAACGCATGAGGGAGAGGGCCGCCGGAGTGCGTCGCCTGAGTAATGGAGAGCTGGGGTGAGGGCGGCGCTGCTGTAGGGTCCCCGGCCACCCCACCCGAAAAATAACTTGTTGAAAACTGAACCGCTTCAAGGGGACGCTACCGCCGCACCGCCAGCTTCCCTACAGTCCTGACCGGTCTTGTAAGGCTTCAGCAGACAACCTGCCTCCTGTAGTGCCTGCTATGATCACACCAGGTTATGCCGTGTATACACACACAAGGCGCCATCAGGATTCCTGTGTTCTTGTAGTAATGTCCGTTGGTGCTGCAGAAAGTACTATGATTGAATCGCGTATTCACGCAAGGCCTCGAGATGCCTCCTACATTGATGGGAAGAGGTACAGTGCTTCGTACATTCGTGTGTTTGATGCATTGTCGGTATACTCAAGTGTTACAGTTCTCCACTGAGTCCACAAGTTATGTATTTCTGTACAGTTAGAAGAGATCTTGAAATACCTGGTATCAGTATGATCGCAAAACGCTGCATAATGCTTGACAACGTCACACGAGGGAGACTATGCCAGTGTACTCCTGATTTAAGGCGTCGTGGTGCTGCACATGGCGACAGAATGCGAGTGGTGGTAACGGGTGTCGTGCTCTGTCCACACACTACGCGACAACCTACGCTTCTCCCATCCACGCCCACATTCCTCGGAGTCCTTAGAGAGTCGGGTAGTCAGGCGGGCGGGCGGGTCTGCCATCACCTGGGGAACGGTTCTTGGCTCTGTGTTTCCCCCGGCGGACCTCGCCCCTAAAGTGGACATCGGTGGCCGTGATCGGTGCCTTTAATATGGACACCAGAGCCCCGTGGCGGCCGATGCCTTTAACAGAAAAAGGGGGGGAAAAAAAAAATGCGTGATGGGTTGACACAGTGGTGAAGGGTTGGAACGAATGTCTGGCACATATCTCTATATTATTTGAAAATATGTCTGACGGTTAATCTTTCCTTTGTGATGATTGGGGGTGTCAGTTCCCCACCTGGAACTTTCTGGAAGATCACTCAGACCTTAAAAGAACTTTTGTCGAAGTCAGTGTCATGTGTTCGAATTGTTTTGGCGCATATGAGATTCGGGAAGGGGGATGAGGATGTCGTGCGTTGGCTTAAACCAAATTGGTGCAGATCGCATTGTCTAATCATTTAGGGTCGTTTAATCACCCTAACCAATCCCTTGGGTATATATTCGCCACCTTCAGATGGCTTTCTAATGCCTCGCTCAGCTTAAGATGAAGCCGAGTGGCGTACTCGTGTGTACATACTCACGGGTCCAACACTTTATCTCCCTTGCGTCTGTTTGGCTTTGGATCAGTCCTGATGAGGCTGCTCGGTCTGTCGGACCCTAGCTCCGGCTGGAGGCTGGAGCTGACCCCTGGCTGGCTGGCTTCGCTCCGGGGATACAGCTGACAAAATAAGACTTAGTCATGATTCCAAGACTGAGCCCGCCGCCGCCAAGCGTCCTCGTACCCAGGTCTGTACGTAGGTGATGAACGTCGAGTTTACCGTCATCACCCCCTGTTGAGGTGTGCATGTTGATGAAGTATGTCGATGCGTGTCGCCCCATTCATAAAAGGTGTGGAGATGAAGCCAATTTGCTTCGTCTTCGTCCACACACACACACGCACACACACACACACACACACACACACACACACACACACACACACACACACACGTGGTATGTCCCGGACTTTAGGTGTCCCAGACGTAGCTGTCAATTCCCCGAACACGACGGTACCATCCCTGACGACGGCGCTTTTGGCCAGGATGCCATGCCCGAGGACCGTACAGTCATACTGTCGTGCTCAGGGGTCGTACCGTCGTGCCTGAGGGTCGTTCCGCCATGCTCGAGGGTCGTCTCCCCGTGCTCAAGGGTCGTGCCGTCGTGCTTCATGGGTTATGTTTAATCTTCAGCTGTCACGCTCTGGTCTATGATTTTATTGATTTTCTTTATACGCTGTAAAGCGGAGAGGAATCGTGCGTGTCCGAGTCTGCGCGAACTTATATCTCATTCCTAAGACGTCTTGAATTATGGCCACATATCCCGGATGACCTGCGGGTCAGGATTACATGTTGTGGCGCATCCGTTCCCCTCCTACACACCACACGCCACATACCACGTATTCTCCTGCCACACATGAGTACACTTGCTTAGCTAGAACGTAACATTCGACATCTACAGTCTAACATGTAACATGTGACACCCCTCAAGCCTCGATGGATCACTTGACACCGTCTATAGGCGGGAGGTGTGTGTGGTCCCCTGAGTTGACTGGCCTGTCATGACCCGTGTCACATGTAAGAGTGGCTGCTCTTGTTGGAGGTGCCGTGGCCCTCCCCCGTGCGTCCTTTCGTCCGTGGGCTGCTGTCACGCACTTACATCCGGTAACCGTAAGCGCCTGGCAGGTCCGTCAGGCAACCGTAGACGCATGGCAAGTCCGTCAGGTAACCGCAGATAGATAGCACGTACGTCCGGGGGGTCCGCAGACGTCTGCCAAATACAGATCATCCACGTTATGGTCGACAGGAACGGAGTCCTTTGGTCCACGAGGCCACTCTCAGGACACGGGGGGTCGGGTGTCCCTCAGGTGATGTCCGAGAGAGGGGGAGAGAGACGTCCTTCCTTTGCTCGTGTGTCCCTGAGCGCCTCGCCGGCATCCTGCGGGTTGGAAGCCGCGGACCTGACACCCAGAGGGCGTAGGATGTTTCCAAGAGTGGTGGAAGAGTGAGGGGGAATTCCACAGCCTCGTCTTTCGGGGGAAAGAAAGGGTTATCGTATGTGACGCCGTAGTCAGCAGTCAACGCGATTGGTCCGCATTTGTGATGGAATCTGTATTGCGTCACAATCGGGATCCAGACTGATTGGTCGTGGGTGGTGTGGGAGCCGCAGAACGTCGCTACATTCGGTCCTTAGAAGAAACACAGAGACGCAGTGGCTGGCTCCTGGTGGGCGGGACCTGTGGGCGCGCTGGCCTCAGGCTTGCCATTCGTCGCAGATGGAAAATACCCCCTCGTGGGAAATACTGAAGGACAACATGAACGACCGAAGGTAAAACCAGTTGGTACGTAATGCAGGGAAGGGACACGAAACGGAAAAATGTTAGAAACTAAACGACAACGGAAGCGCAAACTATACAGATACTCATGAATCTGGACTCAAGACCTGGACATTGGGGCTAGTGTAGAACACACACGGTTCTCGTGGAGCCTCAAAGCCCCGGGGGAAGCTCCAGTCCTCCATCGATATACATACTGAAGAGTCCTTGGCTCAGCCCAGCCAATTTCCTTCGTAAACCAAGACGCATCACTAAACACGATCACACACACACACACACACACACACAAAGGTATTCCTCACCGGGAGTTTACACAGTCTTCCGTGAGTAATATGAATAAGGCACCAAAAACACCTCATGCAGGAACCGACCCAAACACTACAGTACATCCAACACTATACGTATATAATCTCTCTCTTGTGTTCCTCGACTGCACCTTTACCTGTCCACACCCCCACCAACACCACCACCACCACCACCACCAATAACAATAATAACAACAACTACAACAACAACCTATTAAAAAGGGAAAAACTACGAAAATGGGGTAGACAGGTCCCCAGAGTTGCGAGCGGTGGCGCGCCGCGTCCGGGGTACATAAGGACACAGACGCGTCGTGGCCACCAGCAGGAGAGAGAGAGAGAGAGAGGGAGGACTTCCCATCCGTGTTGGTAGGGAGTGACAGTCGTGGATCCAGCCGTGGCACCCTTGGCGGAACCTGCACATTGTGAAATGGGGGAGAAACGTGCACCGGTGTTTACTGCCGAAGGTTGTGAAAGGAACTCGTAACGTAGGACGTAAGTGTAGGGCAATCCTCCTGACGCAGTCGCAGGTTAAGTGCGTCCCCCGGACGACTAATACGTAGACCCCCCCCCACCCCAGGTGTCCAGGAAGAGGCTTCAGGAGGAGTGTTGGCCATGTTTGGTGCGTCCAGGCCCGCAGTACAGGTTTCCCCAGAGGGGGCTCCACACACACACTGCCACCCCTCTCCCTCTCCCTCTCTGTCTCTGCCTCTATCTTTACAATACACTCGTCCCCCTCACACACACCCTTCCCCTCACATCCGTCCCCCTCACACCCGTCCCCCTCACCGCTACCGTCCCACTCACACCTGTTTTCCTCACACTCTTCCTCCTGACACCATCTGTCGCACCGTTTAGGCCTTGCATATTTACTTCATACACCACACACACCATCTGTTGTGCCACCTGGGCCTTCCATGATTCACTCATACACCATACCATCTGTTGTGCCACCTGGGCTTTCCATGATTCACTCGTACACCAAACCATTTGTTGTGCCACCTGGGCCTTCCATGATTCACTCCTACACCACACCATCTGTTGTACCACCTGAGCCATCCATGATTCACTCATACACCACACCATCTGTTGTGCCACCTGGGCCTTCCATGATTCACTCGTACACCACACCATCTGTTGTGCCACCTGGGCCTTCCATGATGCACTCGTACACCACACCATCTCTGTTGTGCCACCTGGACCTTCCATGATTCACTCATACACCACTCCACGTGTCTCACCAACTGGGCCTTCCATATTTCAACTCTTACACCACTCCATTTGCTGTACCACCTGGGCCTTCCAGGAGGTGAGTCCAGAGTCGAGACAAGACACCTGGACTCGCTACACCTCAACTCGGGTACAACTTCCCTTCTTCCCAAACTCGCCTATGCCTCCTCAGCCTGGCCTTCCTCCCTCCCCACCACACAACAAGAGCTGCCAGACAAGGTGCAGATAAGGGCATGCAAAATTATCCATCTGTCCTTCCTGCATCACCCATCAAAGGGCGCCCAACACAACACCGTCACCTCATGCCAACTGAGATCCCTCGTCCCCCGGTTGCAGTTCGGCATAACAGCCACATCGAGTCCTTCCGAGCTGGTACATAGACTGCTACAGGAACAGCCGTCTTCCAACCTTTTCGATCATCAGTGATAATAAGTAAACTGCCTCCCCAATACTGTGTAAAGATTGTCCTTTCAGTTTCCCTATTTGATAGCCCCACCGTCTTATATTTTGTGTATTTTCTCAGTATATTCTCAATATTTGGCTTCAGTTGATTCAGTAAACTGCTATTTATTTTTACGAGCTTCTTCGGCCTGTGGAGACGAGTCCATGTGAAGCTGAGAGTTCCTTACAACGCTCACGAGAAGCGATCCTTTAACGTGAGTCTTATCCTTTGACCCGAGGAACACGAATCCAAAGGCGTCTACAAAATCTGACCTTAAGTAAGTTATCAAAGTGACCTCATGGGGTCACTTAAGGCCATATAATGGAAAGACTATACAAAGGTCATATTGTTCTAAGGTTGGAATATCTTCTTAAAAATGTATATTCCAGTTTTTAGCTTTGGCTTGTCTTCTGTGTGACCTCAAGAGGTTTTTTTTAAGTCGCTCATGGTAGAAAGCCAGCAGGATGCGAAATATGGAATCACGTAAAACAAGATATTTTCACGAACATGTTAACCAGCTCTCTCGTGTGATTTTGATAACATTTTCACGAGCACTGAAATGTGACACTGAAATGTCGCACTGACGAGTAATATTTAGATGACCAGGGAGTCGAAGGAACTGGCGGAGGAGCACAGCGAGCGGTCGACAAGACAGATCCACGAAAATTCCTCAAGGTCTGAAAAACTGGGAGACATTTCTGTCCGACTCCTCAAACGTAACAGAACTGTCTGCGTCTCTGTTGAATGATGAGGCGGTGAGATCCCAGTACTGGCCCTTCCTGATAACAGGGTCTTGTATTTGACTTTACCTGGTCGTGTTGTGCTCGTATGTTTGTGTCTGGAAAAGCGATGACTTGGACTTTCCAGTCACGAATTAGGCGCGAGACGTGTTGGGCATCTCGCGAGTGCCCATCGTGAATCCCGACTCTGTCCATGTCCGTATGGGAGATAACTGATACACTTCTCATTATCTTGGGTCAGTTCAGGCCTTTACGGTAAGGGAATGCCTTGCACTGAGTAATGGATCGCCCTAAGTAGTCTCCCTGTAGGAGGGAGGGAGTCCGCCACACCTTACCCGGCCCCAGTAGGCATAGTGGACATTGAGGCTACATTGGACACCTTGAAGTTCGCGGACATAGTGAATGCAGTGGCCAGAGTTGGTGACAGTGGGCGTTGGTTCCCATCCCAGGGGGTCTCCAGGCCGCTGTAGACATGCCTGCCACACGCACTACCACAAGAAATGTTAATTCAGAACGGTAATAATTGTAATTGTAAGTCAAGTGTTAATAATAACGATGTTAAATGATAATGTGAAGTTGATGATAAATGCAGCACTCCGCGTGGAAATGTATGAGTCCTTTCTTGTTGAACAGAGGCAAGCAGGGGTTGACGGATTGTGTGTGTGTATGTTTGTGTGTTTTTTGTCTTTGTGTGTGTGTGTGTGTGTGTGTGTACGCGGGTGTGTGTGTGTATGTACGCGTGTGTGCGCGTGCTAGTATGTTTTATCTGTGGGTGCTTGTGTGTTTACTTGTGTGCTTATGTTTGTTCGTCCTGATGTGTGTGTGTGTGTGTGTGTGTGTGTGTGTGTGTGTGTGTGTGTGTGTGTGTTAGTCCCATACTCGCATTTGTGCCCCAGTTTACATTGACAGAGGGAGGGCCTCTCCCTTGCGATCATATTTACACTATTGCCATGGAGGGACGGAGACTGACTGCACCTGTCACTCCTCAAGCATACATTACCATAAATCCCGTGTTTATTTACCTACCACCGACTGACTGGCTGACAGCTAACTGGATACACGACTGTAGCGAACACTCTGGCCAGTGACCAAAAGTGGGGTGACGTCACAGGGGGAGGTTAGTGCCGGGGCCAAGGACAGGGAGGTCTTTGGTCAGGCCAAGGACAGGGAGGTCGTTGGGCAGGCCAGTACACTTGCCTTCACCAAGCGTTCAAAAACCGTTCACATGTTTATTAATCATACACGGTCGGTATTGGTCAGATTATTATTATTATTATTATTATTATTATTATTATTATTATTATTATTATTATTATTATTATTTATTATCATTATTTTTATTATTATTTATTATTATTATTATTATTTTCATTTCTTCGGCTTATATTATCAACGACGAACTTGGTTTTGTGTATAGGAAATTCGTAGGGAGTTTTAGCTTGTGTACTGATGAATGCTGAGCAGTTTTTCTTTTAGCTTTGCTTCAACTCGTATTAACAGTTTGTTTCTCTCTCTCTCAACAGGTGAGTGTAACTCCAGTATGGTTGACGGATGTCAGGTAAGGATACCCCGTCAGTGAGGGTAACATCTGCATGTGTTGAGGGTTCAGAACGGGGAGAGGTGTGGAGTCTCGCCTGAGGTCCTTCAAGGAGCCTACATGGTCCCTACTCCGTTTGCATGGTTCTCCTGCCGTTGAGATTGTCCTGCATCACCACAGTTCTCCGATCTTTGTTCTTCCTTGCTGTAGATGGTTTTTCCCTTTTCCAGTGTTTCTGGCCCCCTATGGTGTGTATGGGGTTCTCTGTGTATTTTCCTGACTAATTTTTTCTCAGTTTTCGTAGGATTCGGTAGTTGTACTTCTCCAGTATTCTGCCAGACAACACTAGTGTTGTCTCACTAGTTCCTGCCAGGTACAAGCAAACGTATTAACATATTTCTTAGCAATATTACTAAGCCGTAAAGATAGTTATGCAAAATGACCTCTTAAAACCAATCGTCTTGAGTTGGTTGATATATTGATTGGGTTCACGTAGACACACGGACGTGGCCATGGAAGAGACTGGGATCCAAGGTCCTTCTTCATCAATGTGGTTACGCAGCCAGCGGAAAGTCGTCTCTAGATGAAAAGGGAGGGCAGTCTCCTCAAGAAACTTCTCCACAGGAATCCATCCTTTCCCTGCTACCGGAAGTAGCGCAGACTTGGACATGCGCGAGCCCAATTAGGGAAATCAGTCCTGGGGTTATATAATGATGAAAACATAAACGTAGTGTGTTGCAGACTTGGTCTTGGAGTGCAGGGTTCGTCTGTTAGTGCTGAAAAGCCACAAGTATTGAGTACACCTATTGGCAAAGAATTTGATTTTAGAATAGGAAGTTAGAAATTGCTTTACATCTTCTATACAGACCAAGACAGTGAGCTTTATGAGCGTCTTTAGATCGGTGAAAGTGAACACAACATGGAAATTGAACAGAATGAACTTTGTTGAACAATGGCTCTTGCTGGGGGCAAAGACCCGTCCTCACACAAGGTGGCAGAGAATAGAGATCTGTGTTTACCTGAGAGACATCTTTGGAGCAGTGTATATCAGGAAAGACACGCTAGTGAACCCGGGAGCCGAGATGAAAATTTGACCTCGACTTGCCGACCGCAGCATCTAGTAAGCAGATGGAACAGTGGAGGAAGATGGTAGCTTGGTCCCAGACCGAGATCTTGTGGTGGAAGACCTCCCAAGCCTACGTAAAGAATACGTAAGGTCCCACAGCCAACTGTGGGGGTAGGAGACGTCCAAAGCCACCATAAGGTAACTTTAAGGTCCCAAAGCCAGCTGTCGGTGGGTCTTGGACACAACAGGTCAAGAGAGGTAACACAGTAGTGGTGAGGTGCGGTGGACGAGAGAGCCAGGCATGAGGGGTGGTGGTGAGGAGCGGCGGCCAAGAGAGCCAGGCATGAGGGGTGGTAGTGAGGAGCGGCGGCCAAGACATCCTGGCGTGAGGTGGGGTTGAGTTGGGGGTAGGGAGGGTGGGGGGTGGGGGACTGGTAGAGTGCGGGAGGCAAGACAGGCGAGCGGAGCGTGAGGCAGGGTCGTGAGGGCGGGCGTGGGGACGGGCTGAATATTTGATGTGGTGGTGGGCGCCTCCAGGACCTCCGGAGCGGCCGCGGCCGCTGCCGCCGCTGGTGATTCCCCGCGGACCGTGTTCACATTGATCACCAGCAGCGCCCTGCACAAGCCGCCCGCCATCACCCGCGTTGTTTAGTGAATTCCAAAACGTCGGTATTTTACAGACCCAAGTATTTAGAGCAACGGTTTTAACCGCCATTGGCCTTATTCCTGATGGACAGCCCTATGGGCTGGGGGTTCCCTTAGACAAAACTAGGGAACGCGGACCGCGCCACTCGCTATCACCAATCAGGGAACACGGACCGAACCACTCACCAAGAACAACCAGGGAACGCGGACTGCGCCACTCACCAAGAACAGGTCCCCACCCCATGATGCTTGGTTGCCGGAGGAACATCTGTTTATTATGATTTATGTGGTCTTTACGGTGATTTGTGAGGGGGTGCCTGCTTAACTCCGGCCTAGCACACACACACACACACACCCGCCCTGGGCACACACCACCTGACCAACACACTCCTCGTATGTACGTACTTCATAGTACGCACTCTGGTAATAAGTCCGCATAGCCACTAGTCTTGCGTAGAGAATGGCAATATGTCCACATGCTCTTGCCTACACGATGGTAGGATGTCCAAGTAACCCAGCTTTCACAGTGGTAATTTGTCCACACAGGCTAGCATTTACAGTGGCAATATGTCCACGCAACCTAGCCTTCACGGTGGTAATATGTCCTCAGCAGCCGAGGATTCGCAGAGGACGTAAACTCTTTGGCAAAATATTTTGCCTGGAATGAGGAGAAGTACTTTTTTCCTCAACGGGAATGTACCCAATTAATAACTGAAAACAGTACCATAGGTTTTGGTAAAGAACAGACTTTTTTGATAAAAGTTTCTCTTCAAGTCTACGAATGACATTTCCGCCATCCTGGTTACAGGAAAAGAGTACGGGCTTTTCTTCGTGACACATGCTTATGCCTTTTTTCACTCTTACAAGTGTAATCCACGAGTTTCTGATCTGATCTTTTCCGCTAATCACAGACAGCCTAGTTGGGACCTAGTGGTCTCTTGTTGTCCGAACACATTGTATACCGAAAACGAGCCAAGCGTTGGCGTGGTCACCACATTCAGCCTAGGCGACAGAGCGTAAGTCCAACAGCTTGCTGGTCCCCTTAGCTTACACGGCCACCGTCTTGGCTCTTACAGTAAGGACGGTAAGTCATGCACATCTGCCGCGCTTCTGACCTTGTCCTTAACCCTTACTGTCTCACTATGCCCCCCCCCTCCCCTCCCCACCTCCTCCTTCAGGTTATTCAGTACCCAGAGCCTGGTTGCCGCCCCTCCTTCCCCCCTCCACCACACAGCAGGGATTACTAGGAAAGGTGAAGGAGTGGGTATTCGAGATCATCCGAGCTCGGTTCCTCGTACGCCAGTCCTCCCGAGTACCTCCAGCCATCGACGGGACCTCATCTTGCCATCTCGGGAAGAAGCTACTACACCATTCCCACCGCCGTCGCCTCCCACCGTTAGAGATCCCTCGGCCCTGAGCTGCAGTTCGGCATCAGAGCTATCTGGAGGTCCACAGAGTTCTTCCCAACCGCTACGAGAACAGCCCCATGCCGTCCAATGTAAACAGCGTCTTATGACTGTGTGACGATTGTCTGTTATATCTCTGTCTTTATGGCCCCAGAGTTGGAATTGATTCATACTACATTTTCGACCTTTGACTCCAGTGACTTCATTGATTATATATTATTATTATTATTATTATTATTATTAGTAGTAGTAGTAGTAGTAGCAGTAGTAGTCTCAACGGCCATCGCAACAACCAGTTGACCAGGCCTTGTATGCTTGCTAGTCAAGCCATACACTACGTACCACCGCAGGCTCTAGTATCGACAGTGTAGTCCATACAACCCTCGTTGTAATCGACGTAACACAGCACACACACACACACACGGCTGCCCTCAACACAGCTTACGCGCACAACGACTGGCAACACAACATGCATACACGCCGGCCTCAACGCAGAATGCACACACAGCGATCCCCTACACAGCAGCGTGCACACGCTGCCATTTCTAACACAGCAGCATGCATACACAGCTACCCTTCAACACAGCATGCACGCCACAGCTACCCCTCAACACAGCGTTAGCCGTGGCCACGTAGCAAGCTTGCAGCTTAATAATTCAGACTGGCTTACCCCAGTAGACACACTGGTCTGTATTGGTCCGGACCACCGCGTTACTTGCTGCTCCGTGCTCCCTGCAAGATTTGGATGCAGATAACACTTTCGACCTCGTTACTTGCTGCTCCAAGCTCCGTGCTTGCACGGAAATGCCAGCACCTCTTGACCGCGCTACTTGCTCTCCCGTGTTACCTGGAAGTCACAGATGCAGGGATGCCATTACCAGGGAGCACTCTCGACGGTGTTACCTGCTGCGCCAAGTTCCGTGGAAACGCCTGGCCCGGCTTAGAGATGTCAGTACTTGGAAAACTACATACTTCTCTATAGGTCTATAAGCAGAGTGAGTATGAGTATGATACGTGATTACGTCTCTCTACACCTGTTACGGTTTTGAAATTCACAGGTATGGCTCAAGCCCTTAAAGCACGACCGCTTGACCCTTGAGCAGGACTTCGTCTCTTAAGGGTCAGGCCCTCAGGGACCAGTCATTCATATACCCAAGGGTCGTACCGTCGTGGTTCTCTCAGGGCTGCCCAGTCATCCCACGACGTACGTACCTTCTGCTGCGGTCTTGGTCAGGGACCACGGCAGGTGCCGGGCAGGCCCTCTCTCTCCACGGACACCTGGGGGACGAGGCAGCAGCGTCTCGCCGTAGGACCAGCCTGGCCAAACCCGGAGCGGCGGCGGAGGAGACCGGGATGACGACTAGAGACACTGTGCTTCCGACACTGGGATGTTAATGAACCAGTCCGGCCTGTGTCACCAGCCCACGCCATTCTCATCACGCCACTGACACCAGTACACTGGGGATGCCACTGACACCAGTACACTGAACGTGAAACTGACACCTCCACACTAGACATCCCACTGACACCAGTACACTGGACATCCCATTGACACCAGGACACTGGACATCCCACTGACCCCAGTACACTGGACATACCACTGACACCAGTGCACTGGAGATGCCACTGACACCAGTGCACACTCACTAAGGAGTTCCATGTCAGACATCACTTATGGTTAACAAAATTCAGCCTCTGCATCACCGTGGTAAGTCCTCTGTTGCCCGCACAGCAACCCCGGCAAAAATCAACTCAATTTAAATCTGTTAACAGCAAAACGGGAAATGCTCCCGTTTAATAATCGTGGCCACGTCCCCTCCTGCCAAAACAAGGTGCGGCCAGGCCCCTCTTCGCTTGCATTTATCTGTGAAACCTTAAGTCAGGAAGACTCGCCTCAGACCTGAGTTTGGGCAAGTAAGGCCACATCTTTTGAAAAATAGAGCTAAACCGGTTTATCAATTAAGGAGTTTAAGGAGGTTGTGTCAGAATGCGACACCAGACGAGAGGGGCCGGCGATCCGACACCAGCCCAGTGTCCAAGATGTTAAGATTGTGTCGCTTGGAAGGAAGTCTTAATTCTGACGGTGTGGTGTTAACCCGTTTCGGTGTAATGCTCTCTCTCTCTCTCGGCCCTTCAACACGACGGCACGACCCTTGAGCGCGACGCTCTCGATCCTCGAGCACGACCCTACGACCCTTGAGAACGACACTTTGATCCTTGAGGACGACGCAAGCGACCCTTGAGCACGACACTCCGATCCTTGAGGCCGGACGGACGTTCCGAACGCTTGGATGCGATTGGCCTGGTCGTCACACCCGAGAGGCAGGTCGTCGGACCGAACCTCCTGAGGCTAAGCCAGTCGAAAAATTGAGGTTGATGAACAGAGCTCAGTCGCTCCGGAGGCATTGGAGATTCACATACGTAATAGATGCAGACTGCGGCATCTTGTGTGTGGACGTGCGTGCGCACCTTTGCTATCTTTCCCTTGTGAGTCCTGGGAGAGTGATCTCATGTCACGTTGGACTAGGGAGAACAGGGAGCATAGGGAGGAGTACACCCGCAGGCAGCAACAGCAGAAGTGAGGGGGTTTGGCAGCTGTTGTGGGCTTTACTAATGCAGAAGGCCAGGACTCGCGAAGCGAATTAATCAGAGGCATTCGACATTTTTTGGGTGTCCCTCGCTAAACTTGATTCCTCGGTCGCTGGCTTGCTACCCGGAGAAGATTTAACAGCCGTACTTCCCGCTACATTTTGGTGTGGGCAGAGTGATGGCAGCTCGTTATGTGGCATCCTTTTGTTGTTATTAATGTGATCCTCCAACAACCTTCACCAGTTAGACAGAGAGAGAGAGAGAGAGAGAGGAGTAATTAGAAATGAATAATAAACGAAGTTGGGTTGTGCGAGAAGCTCTGCCTTACGTGCATCGCATCCCATACATGTCTTCGTAAATACTCGTCTCTTAAGATGCTGAAGGAAGCGCATGTATGCCAACTCACACACCTGGCTTACCCCGGAATATGCGTGTGTATGTGTGTGTGATGCATAGGAGTAAAGGCATAGTACATATATGCAAGGTTAAGGAACTGGGCAACACTTGAGTGTAAAACTTTCCTCCAGTAGTAAACAGATAGTAATCTCAGACACACACACACACACACACACACACACACACACACTTGTTTTTCGATTTAGATATGCATATTAGTGTACAGCGAGTCTGCAGCTTCATTCGTATGTGTCTCTACATATATTCACAGTTTCCCATTATCCTCTGCAGATAATACGGGAATAATTATGAAAATCTTATCAGAGGAGGACTCTACGAAATTACCATCGGACATAAGCTAAGTCTTCCACTGGGCCGCTGAAAACAACATGCTTGTCGTTGGTGAAGAGCTCCCACAACACCGTCATTGGAAGTGTGAAAGAAACGAAAAGAATTACAGAATACTGGACAGAAACAGACGCTATATGATCGCATCAACAGAACAGTGGCGAAGACTTGGGAGTGATAATAGCTGACGACTTTACCCTCAGCGAACACAACAGGACAACAGTTGCCTCCTCCAGAGAGATGAGAGACTGGATTTTACGAGCCTTCAAGACGAGAGAGAGAGAGGAAGAGCTAATGGTGGCGCTCTGCAAGGCAGTAATGCTCACACGAATATGATGTTGCTGAGTGCTAACCTTACCTCTCAGGGCTGGCGAAGTTACGTAGGAAGTGTGCAAAGATCTCTCAATGCTCTTATCAACGATCAGAAATTTGAACTACTGGGAAAGACCGAAAATACCGAGGCTCTACCTGGAGTGTAGACGGAAGAGATGTAACGATCTATACATGGATAATCCTAGAAGCCATGGTTCCCAATTTACAAAGAAAAATAGCTCCCTTTTGGCCCGACAGGTTTGAAAGACTGAAGAGAATTGCCAGTGAAATCAGAAGATGCGTGAAGCACAAGAGAAAGCGCCTTCAGCATCCGAGGCGCAAGACTGTTCACTACGTTGCCTGTAGCCATCAGAGACACTAAGGAATGCCCAGGAGGAAAACTTACGAAGGACCCTGGATAAGTACATACGCCAGAGTATCCAGGCTGTGGTGGCTGCGCAGGCGAGCAGATATCGGCCTCCAACAAACTGACTAACCAACGAACCAGCGGACAGGCACAACATTTTGGACTCATCCAGAGCTGTCAGGGCAGAAGACGTCTGTTTTTGGGCAGGACAAACCCCAGGGCGAGCCATATGGGATGTAAAGAGTAACATAAATTGAAAAATGAATGTAGAAATTAGGTCTCCTCCCTTGCGTGTAGACCCGACAGTTAAAGGTCGAAAGGTTACAGGGACAGGAGTGGAAAAAAAAAATCCACAGCTTAGTTGTTCGAGGGAAGAAGGAGCTATAATAACGGTCACTTCTCGAGTGGTTGGCCTCCACGCAGAAACTGTGGAAGCAGGAGCCTGGCGGTGCCTTGGGTCCATTCCTTGATTGCTAGGACACATGCAGACAGCTCATGAGACGGAAATGCTAGTAACATCGCGGTATATTTAAGGTATACTCAGGTTATATGTAAGGTATACATAAGGTATACATAAAATGTTCACACGGTAAAGAAAAAAAAAGTATCTTACCAATTTTCGTGTGAAACAAAATGACACCACGGACGAAGGATTTCGAAAAATCCCCCATTGGTCTGGCCTAACATTGGTAGCCCTGCTGTAACTCTACTATGACAGAGGAAATTTGTCACATTCACGCATACCAACCCCGCCGAGATTTACACGAGTCGCATTGATCATTTCGAAATTCATCGAACCCACCCGGGAAGATTCTTTTTTTTTTTTTTACCGTGTGTTCGTAAGGTGTACATTAGGCATGAATAGGGAGTGTGTTTAAGGTATACGTTAGGTATATGTACAGTGTACGTGAGATGTACACAAGGTGCAAGCAAGGTTTACGTTAAGGTATACACGTTTGTAAAAGTCTCTTTGATCTGATTTGACGTTTTCCAGGACTTCCACGTAAACAGACGTAGAGTTGGGGGCGGCTAATGATACTTCCAGTACACCTGTACAGGTGACCCGTAGCTATATCTCTACAGGTGTTCCGTAGATACATTTGTACAGGTGTTACGTAGGAACGTCTCTACAGGTGTTGCGTAGTGAAGGCAGATCATGTTTTTTTTTTTTTTATTCCCCTTCAGCACGATGGACACGACCCTGAATGGCCGGGTCGAAGGCCAGGTCGTTGCGCCCAAGGGTCGCACTGGTCGCACGCAGTAGTCGCACCGCTCGTGCTCAAGGGTCGTACCATGTTGCTCAGTGGTCGTACCGCCGTGCTCATTGGTCGCACCGTCGCTCTCCTTGGTTGATGTGCCGTCGTGCTGAAGAGGGTTTATTACAGGTCAGGACGGGGGACTGAACCTGTAAGTATGATGATCCCACATGCCTCGGCGGGGCCCGGGAGGCGAATTGTGTTGACACCCAGCTCTGTCTCGCCCCTGCCGCCTTGCCCCCCCTCCCTCCCTCCCCACGTCCGGCACGACACTCAACACATGGACTCGCACACTCCCCCGTGATGGCCCATCAAGGACAGGCTGGGTGTTCGAAAGGCCATTAAAGGACACACGGTCCCTCTTGAGGGCCGATCAAGGACAGACTGGTTGATGACAGGCCCATCCAGGAGAGACTTGTTGGGTAAAGGCAGCAATGACAGACATCGATAGCCATTGCGTAATGATAATCATAATAGTGGTAGTAGTAATGATTATGATAGTAAACAGTTTGTCGAATAAACTGTTGTCAAAAGCTGTAACAAAGCAAAAGAAAAAAGAGAAATGGTATTTTTTACTGAGAAATGAAATCTTGGAAGGGCTGTTGTTAAACAGACAGAGGTTGACAATGTATGCTACAGACGATGTTGGTTGGGGGGGCGGCGGCTGCTGGTGTTGTGGTCGGATGAAACCGACGTGGTTGTGGTGCCGAACTACCAACTCGGGGACGAGGGAGGCAGGAGGTGCAGGTGGCGAGAATAGTCCAGTAAGCCAGTGTACCGAGAACTAGTACCAGCCGGGTAATGCAAGAACTAGTAGTCTCAAGACAGAGCGGACTGGCTTACCCTTGTGTTGTGTGAAGAATGTGTGCGGGGGGAAGGGGACGGTATTTTGGTGCGTTTTGTGGTTGTGTTTGCACAAGCCTGCTGTTACTGGCTGGTCTCCAGCGCCTCGCTCCGTCGGTCTGCTCTTAGCAGGAGCGTAAACGTAAAGCATGAGAGCCTCGCTGGCACACACAGCATCTGATAGCAGAGGGCAGCTCCCCTACCTTGGGGTCGAGAGGGGTGCGTCTCTTCATCGTCTTGAGTTTGACTCTAATTTTTGTACGTGGCCGGACTGATCCCACGAGGCCGTAAGTGCTTAGGTCATAGGGTTAATCTGGCCCTTAAATAGGCTGTGATTGCTCCCTCGTAACTAGGAACCGTGATTTTCACAGTAACAACCTAAATATTTACGTTGAATAACTTTGTATATAAAACTTCGGGGTTAACATGACAGGTTCTGGAATGTTATTCATTTATGAATTATCTTTTGACTGTTCCCATAATTTCCCCGAGGTGGGTGGAGTGTGCGTATAGCTTGTCTGTCTGGTCACACGTCTCCCCGGCTCACGCCCTGCCTCCGTCTCCTCCAGTAATGTGACTTCACCACTAGTTAGTCTGCACGACATGGTTATCAGGCGAGTGTGACGTGCCCATTCTCACCTCCAACACCACCGCCATTCACACCACTACCACCACACAGCGTCACCACCGCCATTACCACCACCGCCACCACCACCATCGTACAACAGTGTAACTACCAACTCACTACACTAATTATATAATTATATTACTTATTACACTTATTACATAATGATGTACAGAACACATCATCTTCAGATCGCTCACTCCATCTGTCTGTTGGAAACTCAGATTTGTAAAACTTTTTTTTTCTTTCAGACGTCAAAATTCGGACCACTTAATTCATCTCATTTGTTCCCTCTCGTCATCTCCGCATCCATCCGTCCGTGGGTCTGGTGTGTGCCCGCCGGAGTCGGGAACTTGTCAGCAGGGTGGTGGGTGGCAGTCTGCACCAGTGCCTTAGGCCAGGTCTCAACTCGCTGGTCCTCGGGGCATTCCGTGGAGCAGTTCTCGTTGCCCCAGGCGACAGCTGTACTCCAGGAGCACACAACAGCTCGCCGTGAAGCGGACGCATCAGGAGCGAATCCAATTTTCCGAGCGTAGGTTCACCACTTGAGGCTGGAATCTTAAGATCCTCAAGGGGTTCGCTTTAGAACCAAAGTGGTTCGGAGATTCGTGGGCGGGAATAAATCGTTCGTGGATTTCGTGGTCACTGGTCTAAGGCTTCGTGGGAGAGTAGCTCGAAGGTCTGAGAGTCAGTGTGGTTCAAGGCTTCACGGAAATGTTTCGAGGGTTCAAGAGACACCGGGTTTCCCACAGCGGCCAGACCCCGTTCTAGCGGTTCCGTTTGATTTGTCAGCCCACCACCCGACGGCGCTCAGAGCAGGTCTGCAGGTCTCGAGCGCCAGCGGTGAACCACGACTCGCCTCCAGAAAGTTACTTCAGCTCAGATTACACGGGACACGAATGTCTCGTCCGTCAGCACGAAGAGACAGTACAGTGATTTATGGCTCGACTCGTTCATTGGGTAATGTGACAGCTTCAAATCACGACTGGGATAGTCTAGTTTAGCTTCGTTTAGGCTGGAAGCAAATTAGTTTGGCCCGGAACGAGTGGGTTTGGCCTGAAACAGTTGGAGCATTAATAAGTGCTGTGTTGAGTCCAGCAGGAAGGCGTGCCATGTGCGTGGTGGCAGTGCATCGTTGGTCTCAGGGTTATCCACAGCTCCTGAAGAAGGTGCTGAAGATACTTCAATTGGTGGACGTGACCTAACGTTGACCGCCTCGATGACCCTGGCTGTTAATAGGCCTAAAGCCCAACCAACTAACCAGCCAACCAACTGGCAACCAACCAGCCACTGTGATTCAGAGTTGGTCAGAGGTGGACACGGGTTTCACGCATTCAGTGGAGCGTTTGATGTGGCGTATGCAGCTCTGGTGGCCAAGAAATGTCCTCCTGTAATGAGTATAGGAAGTGGCGGGAAGGCTCGAGGAAAGTGCTGGTTATATTTTGATGAGTGAGGATGCCAGGAACGGAAATAGTGTGAGTAAAGATTGTCAGAAATTGACTTGGTCCTTGAGTACGACGGAATGACCCTTGACACCGATGGCCTGGCCTTTGACCTCGCCCTTTAGGGTCAGGTCAAACGCCATGCCATCAGTTGTGGAGGCTTTGATGAAGGAAGATATGTTGTGAACGTCGAATAATGTTCCAGACATGTTGTGTACAGATAATGCATTTTTTTTTAACAATTGAAATGGGGAAAAAAAATGAAATTGCTATCACGAGAATGTTTAGGGGCCAAGGTAATCTTTATACGTCATTAACCATTTAGTGAGATTCGCATCGAGTCGCTGATCCGGAAGTGTCCTAGTTTTTCTAGCCATTCGAAAAGTTAAAATGTTGTGCGCTTTGAAATTTATGTTATTATTAAACAGCTCGTCTGACAGTTAAATGTTTGGGGTCCGTGGTGTAATGGTTGCATCACTTTTTCGTATGTTTTATGTATATATATTTTTACAGAAAGGGATCTCTGTTCTTTCCGTCAGAAGGTCGAACAATATTACACTCTTATGGCAAATGCCAGGGCGACGGCTCGACCATGCGCGCAGATCACCTATCTGTCACACGGACGGTCGTGCATCGCTGTCTCGTGTGTTACGAGAGTGTCGGAATTGCACACACACACACACACACACACACATGCCTCGGGGGGGGAACATGGTCGTCTTTATTGATTGTATGGGTAGAGGAGGGAGGCTGGGGAGAGGTTGCTTCCTTGGTTGAAGGTCATCATGCGAGAGGCAGGAGTTAAGGGCGTGGTGCTGGCCACCCCCGTCCGTCCGTCCGTCCGTCCGTCCCTCGCTACCTGATGCAACGATGAGCCACTAAATATCCCCACCATTTTGCTCTCTCCCCTTGAAAATGTACTTCCTGCTCGTGGCCGCACGCCGCTGTGATGTACAAGCCCCGTCCGTACCTACCACCCGCTGCCGCCGCCGCCGCCGCTGCCGCCAGAGGCTCCTGCCTCGCCGGGTAAAGTGGTGTAGTCTAGTGACGGCGGCGGTGGCGAAGGTGGATGGAATATGTGCCAGGATGTGGAGGTAGGAGCCGGTGTTCAGTACCCGGGGGTCAGGGGTAACCAGGACACACACACACGCTGCCGCTCCAGTGGCGACTGAAGAAAAAAATATTAGCTGAGGTAAGCTAGCTGAGCTGTAGGGAGGACAGAGAAGCTGAGGAATTATCTGCGTCAACAGGGAGAAGGGAGTTCCGGAATTAACTACAGAGTGTCCTCACTGGTCACCTTCGTCAGGTATCGTGAGAACATGACGCAAGTTGAAGGCTTGGGAACATGACGCAAGCTAAGCCTTGAGAACGTGAGATAAGCTAAGCGTCAAACGAGTTCGAAAAACACGCGAGGAAATAACTGACATGATGACGGGGTGGCGAATGAACGGAAGAAGCTTAATGAAGAAACAGTAGAGTGTACAGAGACCTATGACGGAGATAGAGATGGTCAGAGGTAAATACGAGTCAGCCTGTGAGAGTCGTGGAAAAAAAAATTCCCCTTATGCAAATAGGTAATTCTCTCTCTCTCTCTCTCTCTCTCTCTCTCTCTCTCTCTCTCTCTCTCTCTCACAAGTCACAGCTTACGGAAGAGGAGCACTGAGTTTAATGTACAAGTCTCGACGGTACACTCGGAGTGTAGTATACAGAGCTCTGGACTTTATATGTGACAGCTGGGGCAGTATGGTCGGCCTCACTGAGTGTAGCAACTGCGCCTTGCACGCAGGATAGTGAGCAACAACAGCCTGATTGATCAGGTGGTCTTCCGGGAGGCCTGGTCCGAGACCCGGGCGTGGGGATGAGAGACGAGCCCAGGATCTCCGACCTTCAGGTAGTTATGCTTTGCATTGTGAAGGAAATGAAGAAGATCAAGAAAGTAATTGGAGGAAATATCATCAGCGGATTACATTACTGTGACAATTGCTTTTTTTTTTTTTTTAAGTGTAGAGACCACGGGGTTACAGTATAGAGACCACGGGTTTAAAGGCATTCAGGAAGGAGGTCACAAGTGAAGGTTAATGTTTTGTTTTGTTTCGCTTTTCTCGTAGTTTAACGCTTTAATCGTGACGTTACGACCCTTGGGTATGATGACCCGACCTTCCGCTTGACCCTTGAGGGGCGTAAGGTCGAAGGGCCAAAAGGCCGTCGTGAGTAACTGAAGGGTCGTACCGTCGTAGCGCTCGGGGTCGTTTACCACGGTACTCTGGGCTGTTAGCAGGGGCCGGATGGAGGTGGACGGGAGGGGGGGGGGGTTGTGGGGGTTGATGGGAGACAGAGGATGACCGCTGTGGGAGGAGAGGGGGGAGAGGGGAGGGGAGGGGGGAGGGATAAGCCGCTCCCGCCGCACCGCCCTCGTTAAATGTAGCCAATTAGCGCGTTGCTTCAGTGCATGACGACGCTGGGGGGGCGGCTGCGTGCGAGCCAGGCAGGCAAGGGGGGGGGGCATGCCTAATGGCAAGGCCAGGTAATGGATTATTTGAGGTAGGGAGGGGCCAGTGCATGATAGGAGGGGGAGGAGGGAAGGGAAGGTCCAGTGCATGGTGGGTACACGGGGGAAGGACAAGATAATACGGGGACCCGATGGTCCATAACGAAAGTTATCCGCTGCAGCATAGTAACAGTAGCCAAGGTTCTCCCTGCTAGGGTCAGTCAGAGGAAGGAGGCGGGGTGGCGGCAGAGCAGAAGGCCCCACCGCCGACCCACCTCTCCCTCCGGCACCACAGCCGGCAGGAAGACAAATAAAGGAGCAGCAAGTAGAGGGTATACAACCGTGGAAGTTTTATAGGAAAGTGCGAATGGGAGCGCTACCAGACTCCTCCTACCCCTTTCAGGGGTGTCCTTGGGAGGAGAACCAATTCTGATGAAAGGAAGTTGAAACTGTATGTCAATATAAGTGCTTTTAAGTATGTTTTCCCATCTTTAATAGCCTTAACTGTTGATGATTGATACCGCTGAAGTATTTGCTTAGCCGTGTTATATAGTTCTCAGTTTGACGACGTAACAGCTGAGAAAGCTGTTGTCCACGACGGAGCCTCAAGTGCATGATGCGTGGGGAGTAGTCATTGCCTGATAGGTGGGGGAGGGTTATTGCATGATAGGTGGGGAGGGGTCACTTCGTACTGCAGTACCACAGGAACAGCCTGCAGGATGATAGCAGCCATGCGGGAGTATGCACTGCACATGAGGGGGGAACCCGTGGCCAGCCAGGAGGCCTCACGCCGCCATCATTTTCAGTCGTTCACCGCGTGACGTCATCAGGCCGCCACGCCCAACCTTTGTCGTCCGTGAGCCGCGGGCAGGCCGCCCCCCGTAAAACACCGACTAATGTCACCGGAGGGAACGCTCGCGCTACCAAACATTTTTATCTTATCGAATAAATGATCTGTGTCAAGAAGTTCATAGGGTCTTGTAGTAATTTCCCTCAAAACGCTTTCGTCGGCTGGTGAAGTACGCAGTTCGGAAGCTACGAAAATTTCGTATTGCGGCAGCCATTTTACGTTGTATATTGTTGTAATCTTGCGTATTATAGTTTCAAAATAAATCCACAGTTTTATGATGTGTACCGTGACATTTTGTGCTGTTCCAGTAGCACGGGCGCGTATAACTAGGCTGTGTCTCAGATCGTGGTCATAATCTGTAGTAATTGTCGGGGCGGACGTCCGGCAGGCCCGTCCGTCGCCACCGATGTGTGCCGAACGATGGTACGTGTTCTCGAAAGGTACATGTTGATGACGGTACGTGTTTTGACGTCAGCACCGGCGAACGACAGTACGGTACGCGTGTAGTTTGACGGGTCCGGTCGTTAGATTTTGCGACTTAAAGTGTGTCTCGGACAGTTTAAGATTTCAGGAATATCATTTAAGTGTACGGGATTTGCTTGGGCTTGGCGACGTGGAGGCGAGTGTCGTGCGCTGAGCTGCGTCGCCCCCTCGGGGACGAGGCGTAGGTGACCCCGTTGCTTAATTTCTAGGTCGGCCCTCACCATAGGCCTAATGTGCCAAGACCTCTGTCCTTATGTTTGTAGTTCAGGGATGTGTTGTGTGTGTTTGGGGGCTTGTTTTCGTAATTATAGCGGATATTTGACGGCTGCTCTGTCAGTGATTTCAGAGTTTAGCAATTGAAGAACAGATTCTTGGTTGGGGGCAAATCCCTCACGCAATACTGGCCAGCATCAAGCGGGTTTGTGATGGCAATGTAGCTGTTATAATTCAGTGTAGTTTTTTTTTTTTTTTCCACTGTATACTGGTGGGTCTGGCTCGCCCGTGGCATCTCTCGCTCGAGGTGTCTCGAGTTACGTTTGGAATTGTAGACAAACCTGAGGTTTGTTGTGTGGTCAGCGTGACGTCATGCGTTCAAGGTTCCCCCCCCCTTCCCCCCCCCGCCTCGTTTTCTGTTGCGCGCTTTTGCAGGTCTTGGCCGCCGCCGCCTCCTCTCCGTCGCAGGATGAGGCAGACGAATTCGGAATAGTCGTGACGTTGCGGTTGTGTACAAGTCACGTGGCTCTCGTGTTGTTGATGTCTGCTACACCTGGCGGGGGAGGGGGGAGTAGGGGTACTGGGGGGTTGCCTGCATCATCATGAGAGAGAGAGTGGGGGAAAAGGGACCCCCCCCCCGGCCAGACAGCCTGCCCTTGGTGTAGTGAGTTGCGTAAATTGCTGAATGCGTTGTGCGCACGCGCGCGCGCGCACACACACACACACACACACACACACGAGCGTAAAACTCCCTCTCCGTACGGTACAAATATATGTTATTACACAGGACGGTACACCAGCCAGCTATGATAAAGGGGGGATTTGTGTCTTGTAAGGACAGACTGCCAGGACTTGGGCATTCTCGTGGGGAGAGAGAGAGAGAGAGAGAGAGGAAGGGAGAGTGTGTCATGGAAACACAAGTTCTTCTGAATATGTACACAGGGAAAATTCCTACCCCAATATGTCACTGGTCACACAAGGGTCGGAGGGCCAGGTACGTAACCATTACCAGGTCTTATCTTCACGTAGATCAGCATGGATAGTGTGAATGTCCTTTATTGATGCACTAACTGGGGTAAAGAATGATCATGTAATGAATAAGTCTGATTGTTGTCAATGAAGACGTGAAAAGGATGGCCAGTAAATACATCCGAGAAATCTTTTAAAACCAAAGAACTTCTGTGTTAGCGTAAATCAGTAAATAGAGTCCTGTAGCCAACACATATCATTACGAAAAGTTTTATTTCATTTACAGTGATGGAGTAGGAGTATGGGTACCTTTAGCTGCGAATACAGAGGGAAGGTCAACAAACAGAGATTCCGTACAGAAAATATGTCAGAAAACGAGTTTACAGGTGTCTTGTGGTGTAGAGACAATCGGCGCTACAGCCAGCCAGCATTTGTATGGTATATGAGAGAGCACGGAATGCGCACTAGAGGATAAGAACTGAGGAATAGTAGAACTTTGAAAAAGATACCGTGGACAGTGTAAGGGATAATGAGTAGAAATTCCCATAAATTCATCTGTAGATTGCCAGTTAAGGAGCAGCTAATCAGACCAAGGAATTCAGAGGCAAGAGTTATGGAGGATGATGTAAAGATATGCCAGGAACTGAACGAAAAGTCCAAAAGTGTTTTCACGGTGGTGAGCTCCGTTCTAGAGAAAAGGGTAGATTATGTGTATCTATACTTCAAGAAAGCATTTGACATTGTGACTTACACGCACACAGGAGGTTGGTAAGGAAGGACTCTTTGGTAATGGGGAGGTTTAAGCAAAGGTCAGCCGGTAGGGTAGTATGGCGCTGCATCATTTGCTGTTGGTGACTGTTGGCTGGATGATGAGTGACAATCGCTAGTGCTGGTTGGACCAGCAGCAGGCCCCGTAAAGATGGTGGTGCTGGGAGACACCTTGTGACGACGTGTGGCCGGCCACCCCGTGCCTCACCTGCCTCTACTTTTAGAGCTATAATTTCTTTATTAAATTATTACTGATCTAATTGGGGCGAGAGTGAGAGTTAATGACACCAGTGTGACGGGGCGTCAGGCAGGGAAAGCCTCCTCAACTCTGTAATCGCTACACGCCCTAATGAAAGTGCAAATCGTGTCTTGACCCATTATTCCCACCTGCTTCCATTCATGGGCTTTTACCACAACAATTATAGTCAAAATTAATAAAGGCTTTAGGAGTGTATGGAAATAGAGTTAATGTCGGTATAAAGGGTCTCGAAGCGTGTTCATGATTCGTATTTTATTTATTCTTAAGGTTAGCATGTGTGTGTGTGTGTGTATAATTACCTACGTGCAATTTCTTTGCTCATGTTGTACTGTAAGGTCTTTATTTAAATATTTGAAGCATCTTTGTTTAATTTCGTTTTAAGGTCTCTCTTAGTTTTACCTTTGTGCATTTCTAAGAACTGTTCCCTGTTGACATAATCAAACTCATTTAAGGCTTATAGGTTGTGATCAAGTCACTCCTTGACTCTCCTCTTCCATGATGGACAAGTGAATGGCCAGTAGCCTCTCCCTGTAACTCTTCTTTCTTAATTGCGGTACCACCTTTATTGCCCTCATCTGGGTTTTCTCTATAAGTTCCTGGTGCTTCTCAAACTTTGGTGACCAAACTTGAGAAACATGTTCATGTTTTTGCTATATATACTTTATGAACAACTTGCTGAATATTCTTGTATTCATAGACATGAATGCGATTCTTATATATTCCAGCACAAAGTTTGCTTCGTCTGTCTCCAAAGGCAGGACAAGGGCGACAGGGCAGGGACGATGTCAACTCCCAGCTTCTCTCTTGCAGGTTCCTGCTGCTAATTTCCTGATAGATGATGCTCGTGTCCCTTCTCTATTACTTTATATTTGCTTGAGGATGAATGTCATCACCTGTGAGACCAACTTTGGATTTTGCGTAGGTCCCCTTGTAAGGTTATGCAGTCCTCATTCACCATATAATTAGGGAGACCGAGATGACTTTAGAATGATAGGAACTAAGTCCCCTCCCCATGTAATTATAGAGGCAATTAGTGAACGAGAAATTTTCCCGGGTAATTATACAGAGCACAGTGTGTGTGTGTGTGTGTGTGTGTGTGGACCATGACGTCACGGGGTACTCAACCAACCCCGCCGGCACCTCAGCCGACACGCCCCAGACTTATTACGAACCGCACCTCAGTAATTATATTAATGATGGTGTTAATGATATCAGCATGATAATGGTAACGATATTACTTATGAATACACAGACGTTTATGAGATTATAGGTATTGCGAGCCAAACGGCAGTGGGCGGCGGGCGGCACGTGTATACACTCCAGGGTTGCGCGCGCCGCCGACCGACCCCCCCCGGCCGCTCAACGGTTTCGCAGATCAGAGTGAGTTTTCAAAACGTCCGTCATTCTCCGCGACTTGCGGTCGTCGACGATAATGACTATCCCTGAGCGGGCGCAATATCGGTGACACGCGGAAGGAAGACCTGGTCGGAGAAAATATATAAGTACAGTTTGTCGACATTTGGCCCGTTGATGTCCTGGAGGGGTTTGTTGGGGTTAGGAGTTTGGGGTTTTAACGCCCTGCCCTGCTTACCTACGACATATGATCGTAACCCAACCTCACCCTCCCTTCTCCTCCTCCTCGACCTGGCCCCACCCTCCTCATGGGCATTAATCATTCACTTCACCCCCAGTGGCATATGTGTTACCTGTAAACAATGACGTTGTAACTAAATAACTAAGTCCACTTGAAAGTCTCTAGCTGATGAAAACATCGTTACGTAATGTAAATAAAACATGTTTTCCTTCAATCTGCTTTGACCTAGAGGATGCGAAGTACATAAACGGGTACTATGACGGGTAGATAAATGGAGGCTTGGCATGAACGGTGTAATAAGATGCGATACAATACATTGTACGGAGATTGATGAGGAAAGAAATTTTTTTTTTTTTTTGGGGGGGGGGACGGTGAAGCGTATGGAAGTTGCGGGGTCTCACAGGGACTGACGGGTGTGGAGGGACTCGAAGGAATGAGTGTGGTGAGGTGCGGGTAGACGCGGGTGTGGAGGGTAGCCGTGCAGACGGCCGGGTGATGAGGGAGGAACGTGGAAAGCTGGTGACTGCCGGAGATTGTGGTTATAAGAATTGATGGTGGTGGCTTAGGAATGAGGGAGATGCTGACGGGAATTCGGTCATTCTCCGCTGGAGGAGGGAAAGAAAGTGACGTGACGAGGCGGTATGTGGGAAGACCCCAGAGGGACAGTTGGGTGCGGTGCTGCTTCAGTGCCACAGACGGCGAGGTTAATGAAGTGAGATCGAGGAGCCGCATGGAGGTACTGAGCGCGATGGTCCGACCCTCGAGCATTACGGTACGACCTTTGATGGCGCGATCCTTGATAGCGATGGTACCACCCCACGGGTCAAAGCCTTCGTCATCGCCCTTCTCCAAGGCTAGACCATTACGACCCAAGGGCCGTAAATGTGGCGCTCAAGGGCCGAGTTAAGGTGCGGTGTCCAGAACAAGGGCCACTCGACATTTGTTTGGTCCAGCGCAAGTTTAAGCCATTACGATGGTTACCGTTGCTGGAAAGCCGAACCTGGTGGATGCATGTGTGCGTTAAGGGTGCGTGATGGGACAGTCCTTCAGGTCTTTGAGTATGAAGTGTGTTGGGGCGACGGAAGGCTAAGTATGCACCGCGTACGGAGTCATGAAGACGTGTGCCGGGGGAATGTCAGGTGTGTTTAGTGTGAGGTTGTGGTAGGCTGGGGTCTAGTCCTATCAGTTGCCAGGGTTATAAAGGCCGCCGAGACAGAACCACCAGCCGAAGAATATCTTTTGAATACCTTGAAGTGCTAAAACATTATTCTAAAACCCACATACACTCTTCCTCTGTATACAGTCCTTGTGTAAGGGAGTGTGCAGTGTGAGGTAAGGTGTAAGTAGCGACGACGGGTTGTGTTTGAGAGTGTAGATCGGGTGTAAAGGGCGTGGTCGGTTAGCGTGTGAGGCCTCAGTGTGGTCCAGATTTTGTGCTTCTGATAAATGTTTTGTTTTTACGTAGAGGGCGTGTATACCGGAGGTCCTGCCCAGCAAGAAGACTGAAAAGAGAAGATTTTGAGGACTAGGGGGCCAGTGCTGATGTTGAACGCCCATAATACCCAACCCAAATGGTCTTTCATCCCTCTTGAATCTGTTGGGATTATTTTCAGGTCTTTCGAGAGCTGGGAGGAGTAGAACATGAAGACGACGACGTTTGCGGATGGAGCCAGTTGACCTCGAGCACGACAGCACGACCCTTGGGTATGGTGGCGTGACCTTTGACCCGACCCTTGTAGGTCAGGTGAAAGGCCAGGAAGTCATACCCGTGGGTCACACACCATCGTGCTCAAGGGTTGTGCTGTTGTACTGAGTGATCGTGTTGTCGTGTTCAAGGGTCGTTTCCTCAGCGATCGTCACGTCGTGCTCAAGGGTCGTAATTTAGTACAGAGGGATCGTCTTGTCGTGCTACAGGGGTATGACGTAGTACTCAGGGGTCGTACCGTCGTGCTTAAGGGTTATAGCGTCGTATTAAGGGATCGTAGCTTTGTACTCAAGCGTCGTAACTTCGTACTCAAGCGTCGTAAGTTCGTACTCAGGAGTCGTGACGTTGTACTCAGAGGGTCGTACCGTCATTCTCAAGGGCCGTAACGTCGTGCTCGGTGGTCGTGCCCGACAGGTCAGGTGATAAAACGACAGACCTCCAGGTAGAGTGCGAGGGATGTGGGAGTTGAGGTTTAACGTAGTGACGAAATGCGAGTGTCGAGGGAGGCGGAGGACCGGTGCTTCGGGGAAAGTGGTCAGGCCATGCACGATGTCTGTCTGCGTGACGACGGAGTTGAGAACGTGCTGGAGTCAGCGCCCGTCAGGGGGCACAGTGAGCGGTGCTGTGTTGGCAGAGGACCTGGGAAGGGGGGGGGCTGTTGGAAGAGGAGTTGCTGGTGTGACGGGGTGCGTTAGGAGACGAGGCACACACTGACTGCCTGCTAGCTAGTTGACGCTTGTGTGACGGGGTGTGTGTTAGGAGGCGAGGTTCCTGACCTCACTTCATGGATACATGACGCTGTGACGGAGATGCTGTGGAACAATATGGCTCCGAGGGCAAGGAGTGGCGGATTGATTTTGATATGAATCTGGGTTCGAGCTTAGAGGCTAGAAAGATAGCTTCAGGAGAGAGAGAGAGAGAGAAAGAGAGGGAGAGAGAGAGAGAGAGAGAGAGCGAGAGAGAGAGAGAGAGAGAGAGAGAGAGAGAGAGAGAGAGAGAGAGAGAGAGAGAGAGAGAGAGAGAGGTGGGTAGCGAAGCGAGGGTTGGAAATGTGGAAAGTAAGGGAGGAGGGAGAGATTGTTGGGATGCATGTGTGAGGGATGTGTTGGCACGTAGGAGTGGAAGGACCTGGGCTGAGGATAACGCACTTGGCGGCGTGGCCATCCATCCCGTAGGTCGCTGGCAGGGGAGTGGGGGGAGGGGGGATGCGCAGCCGGTGTGTTCGGTAGCCGAGAGTGACCCCCACGACCGACCGACCGACGTGAGAGGAGCAGCAGCAGCAGGAACTCCCGTTACCTGAAGGGTGTGCCCGCTGGACGGACGGAGGTGGCCGAGGTTTGGTGTTGTGGTGTTAGCCACCCGCTGCTCCCGGAGCGGACGTGCAGGTAGCACCAACACCAGGTGTGTTCATATCTCGCTCCTTGCTCCCACCACAGACACACGTAGTGCCCCTGGGTATAGATGGGGCTATGGTTGCCGCTACTGTTACTTATGTTTCCTGTATCATGTGTTGCTCTTGCTCCTTGTGTTGCCACCTGCGATGCCTGTTGCTGGCGCTTCTGGCAGTGTTGGTGACGGGAGTGTTGCGTGTGGGCGGTCCGGCCAGCCACCCGCACCGCCCGAGTCCTGGTGGGGTCTTTTTCCTTCCTCCAGCTTGACCTCACCTCTTGCATCCCTCCTCATGTGCCCGTCCTCACCCCGACCGCCCCCACCCCCTCGCCAAACCCCGACCCCCTGTCCATCTCCCCACGAGCAGTCGACTTGACCCACCTGAGCGCCCCGGTTCGAGTACTATGACTGAGCACGCTCTTTGTTCTGCGCCCCGTCGGTGAACCCCGTCCGGCCGCCGTCTTTGAGCGCCCCGTTTGACGACCTTGCCTGAGCGCCCCGCTTGACAGCCGTACCCCAGCACTCGCTTTCAGTGCCAGGCCTGAGCACCCCCTTTGAGCACTCGGCGTGTCCACCACACCCGGAGTGCCGCTCTTGCGCAACCCGGTCGAGCACCGGAACCGAGTCCCACATCTTTGAGCTCTCCATGATGGTCCCCACTTGACTGATACTCACCTGAGCTCTTACGCGCATGTTCCATTTGAGCGCCAGACCTTAGAACACTCTTTTGAGTGTCGCGCGTAAGCGCCATACGTGTGCGGCTTATGAAAAGGCTAACGGTAAGGCTGTCCGTCACGTGTGCTGTAAACGCAAGACATGTGGAGGACCACGTCAGCGGCCCGGCCATCATGCTTGAGGGGTGTAATGTTGTGCTTAAAAGGTGAGTGACTAAATTCGGTTATTTCTTTTTTCTCGGCTGCAGAATCCGCTGTGCATTTGTGTAAACCTTTGGCCTTTGGGTTTATGTGCGCCCCAAGATGGTGGGATGATGGCAGTACCATGGTTCTCCGTTACAACGCGCGGCCTCGCTCACCCTACCCCCAGAGGCTGTGTGTGTGTGTGACTGGCGTGCGTCCTCCCTCTTGGCGATGTCTGCAGTAACCAGGGTCGCCGGGGACCTCGCGTCACTCCCGCCGCTTGTGACTTGTGATGATGATTTGTTGTCGCCCGACGACATGTGTGTGTGTGTGTGTATGTGTGTGTGTGTGTTATAGCCGGTAGGGATAACACAATTTATTTATCATATATCACGTTTGTGGGACTTGCGTCTGGGTCGTAATTCCTGCCACTGCTAATGGTTCATGGAAATCTTGAAACACACCCACACGCACCCCGAGTCTCATGACCGGAGGGGCTTAACCATCTCCTGCTGATCACCAAGTTCAGGTTCACCTGGTGAGACGTGCTGATGCTGCGTCAAGTTCGCCAGTGAGACGTCTGGGCGTTGCGTCAAGTTCGCCTGCGAGACGTATGGACGTTGTCTCGTGAGGCTCCTCATTACACCACTGTGCCACCACAGGAAATGCTTCTTGCATTCCCCGAACGCTGATGGACCAGTCACGTGGGTGACGATATCATAATATTATTAAGAATAATGATAATGGTAATGGTAATAATACCGATAATAACGATAATGATAGTAAAAATGATAATGATAGTGATAAAAATGATAATAATAATAATAATAATAATATTATTATTATTATTATAATTGATATTATTATTTTTATTTTGAGTGCTCGGGGAATGAATACTCAGGAGGGTGAAAGGCTTGCATGAGATAAAGGGGCGTGGAGCTATGTGGTATACACGGGGCGACGTGCTTTCATAGAGCCAAGTCATATGAAGCCACCCGGGGAAACCACGGAGAGGTCTGTGGGGTCTGGTCGTGGTTAGGGGGCTGTTGTTGCTGTGCATTACACGTAACAGCTTGAGAATGGATGGAGCATTGAGACCCCCTTCTTCGTCTTTTCTTGGCGTTACCTCGCTGACGTTTGAAACAGCGAACACCTGTACAAAAGAAATAAATATAATTGTTATTATTATTATTATTATTTTATTATCAATACTACTACTACTATTACTACTACTACTACTATTATTATCATTATTATTATTATTATTATTATTATTATTATTATTATTATTATTATTATTATTAATGTCATTGATGTTAGCGTTGGCAGTTGAGAGGAGCGTGATGTTATACGTACATGTACGTGGTTGCGGTAGGGAGGAGGAGGGAGGAGGTGTAGGCAGGCGTGACGCGGCGGCAGCGACACATCCTTGACACGAGTTCGGCGGTGAAAGTTACCGTAGGGAGGGTCCAGTCTGGTCCGCTGGGCAGGCGTGTCCTAGTCACGGTGTGTGGTGGTGTGTTGCCGAGGGGTGGTGTGTGTGGTGGTGTGGTGCAGACGCCTGGTGTGTGTGTTGGTGTGGTGCAGACGCCTGGTTTGTGTGGGTGTGTGGTTCAGACGTCTTGTGTGTGTGGTGGTGTGGTGCAGACAGCTGGTGTGTGTGGTGGTGTGATGCAGACGCCTGGTTTGTGTAGTGGTGTGGTGCAGACACCTGGTGTGTGTGGTGGTGTGATGCAAACGCCTGGTTTGTGTGGTGGTGTGATGCAGACGCCTAGTTTGTGTGGTGGTGTGGTGCAGACGCCCGGTTTATGTGGTAGTGTGGTGCAGACGCTTGATGTGTGTGATGGTGTGATGCAGACGCCTGGTTTGTGTGGTGATGTGATGCAGACGCCTGGTGTGTGTGGTGGTGTGGTGCAGACTCCTGATTTGAGTTGGTGTGTTGCAGACGCTTGGTGTGTGTGTGGTGGCGTGGTGCAGACGGCTGGTGTGTGGTAGTGTGGTACAGACGTTTGGTGTGTGGTACTGAGGCACAGATGGCTGGTGTGCGATAGTGTGGTAGAGACGGCTGGTGTGCGATATTGCGGCACAGACGGCTAGTGTGTGTTAGTGTGGTACAGACGGCTGATGCGTGGTGTGGTGGAGTGGACTGGCCTGTGTGTGTGTGTTGTGCAGAAGGCGTATGATCGTGGTGGTGGGAGTTGGTGGCGTGTGCATTCGTCGCTGGTGTAGTGGTTTGTGGCGGGTGTGGTAGCGGTAGCTGATGGTCTGTGAGGCGGTGGTGGCGGATGTCGCGGTGTGCGGTGATTGTTGTTGGTGATGGTGGTGGTGGTGGGTGTGAGGGTGACGTACGCGGTGGTGAGGGAGTGACCCGTGGTTGGTGCGGCGGTGCAGCGTAGTGTCGCCGAGGAGGACAAGAACCTTGGGTGTGGCGGTGGCTGTTCAAGTGTGGGCGGGCGGCAGCATGTGGGGCGCGGGCGTGAGTGATGACGCCCTACTGAGGGATGAGGTCAACGGGCGTGGGCGGCGGGAGGCACTGTCGGGCAGTGTGGCGGGTGCCTGGCTGCCTCCCTCCCGCCCAGCGCGCCACACAAACACCTCAACATTCTCCCACGTGTGGACAAGTCGTCACAGATATATATGCTATCTCGAACGCACTCTTCCCTTTAAACTGTTGCAGCTTAACTTGGGCTCGCTTTTTGGTTTGCTTTTACGCAAGCTCCCAACTTTACCGTCGCTTGGGAACTTTCTGTGTCTTGGTTTATTAAGATTATATTGGCAGATGATTGGATGGGCCCCCCCCCCCCTCCCCATATCTGTTGTGGTGGTGTGGGTGAAGTACCTGAAGGAGTAGAGGTGGGCAGGTAGTGGTGACCGCTAAACCCCTCGCCACAACTACATCTGCCACCTCTCTGGCCTCCTCACGCCCAGGAGATGGTCATTTGACTTATGGTCCATTGGTCTCTGGCTACTGGTCCTCCGGTACGCAGGTCCTAAGCTAGGGGTCGTCTGGTACACAAGTCTTTAGTTGCTGGTCGTCTGCTACACTGGTCCTTGGCTTGTGGTCGTCAGCTACACGGGTCTTTAGCTCGGGTCGTCTGGTACATGTATCCTAAGGCAGAGGTCGTGTGGTACACGAGTCCTTGGCTTGTGATAATCTTGTATACAAGTCCTTCACGAGGGGCCGATTGGCACACAGGTCATCAGCTGCAGCTCGTGTGGTACCCAGGATCGTGTCCAGTAGTCATCAGGTACACAGGTTTGTGTCCAGTGGTCGTCTGATCCACAGGTCCCTGTGCAGTGGTCGTCTGGTCCGCGGGGTCGTGTGTGATGGCCCCTCAGGTGGTAGTACCCAACACAAGGGGATCGGGTTGAGGATTGATCGCCGTGAAATCTGGCAGCGGCCGCTATAATAACCTCGTTGGCAAAACCTTTAATATTGAGCTTGGCTTCGACTTTGAACGTCAAGGACGTGTCTCACGGACACACGGACGCCATGGTGATGGTCCATGCTGAGCTTCCCTCCCTATAATCGCTGTATCCGGCCACTGTGAGTCAGTATCCGACTCAGTGTGTCATTATCCGGCCGCAGAGGGTGATCTGTTTATGTTACGTGGGCTGATTGTCACTGGGACGGCGTAGGGCCAATCTGGGCGTTTGTTTGGCCTCGTGTTCCTGGCCCGTAGGTTCCGTCTAATGCCCGTGTTTCAGGGAGGTGTGTAGCTGCTCCTGGCGTTCCATGCGATACTTAAGTAAGGATTTGTGCCTTCGGTCGTTTTGTTACTGGCATCAGCGATGGTGATAGAGGTGGGGAGAACCCTCCTTGTACAGACCATAGAAACCCCATGGCGACCCCTGACTGTAGAGATGTGACTGGTCTCTGAAGAACTGTTGCGGACGAAAGGAGAGGTACTCGGCCTGTCGCTCAGGTGCCTGCAGCGCGGCCGATTCCTTGGCCTCTTGTCGTAATGGCACCGAGTTATACTTGTTGTATCTCCGTCCCCTTGTTGTTTTCGTGTCTCCTGCCAACGCAGCAGACCAGCCGTCGTTGTCATGGTCAGCTGACACACACGAGGACGGATTCGCTACCGTGTTGAAGCGTTTTGCAGATGGTGTTGATTCATCACCATCTGCAGTGGTACTCCCTCGACGGGCCAGGACCCTGTGATATCTTCTGTGGAGGATCATAGCGTTGCTGCCAAGGCAGGCTGTACCTCCAGGCAGTCACCGGAGCTGGCGGCTGCATGGCCCAAGCACCACCCTTACTTATGTGTACTTTTGTGACGTTCGGGTCGGGCCATAAGGCTATGGCGGCGTATTTTAGCCAGTTCTTCACCACAGTCGAGTGATATTTTTGACGGCCCTTGCCAGCATTTCCCGCGCTGCCACCACCACCGCCAGATCATCGCGACCGGCATTGTCACCGTCAGAATCACCAGCAGGAGCACCTGGTGCCTGGAGCGGCTCGGTGCCTCAGAGGTTGGGCACTGTTGGCTGGGATTAGTCTGCCGCTGGTGCCTTTGATGACGCCGCCGCTCGCACCGCCGCCACCACCGCTGCCATTACTGCTGCCGTCACCGCCGCCACTGACGTCGTCGCTGCCATTCCTGCCGCCTGACACACACCCCCCCTTCCCCTCCACACCCACGCCCGAGGGTCCACTGGGAGGTCAGCTGTCCGTGACACGATTTCTCGACGCCGTTGGAAGCCTCTCGTGTAAGACTTGGTGTGGAAGGGTGGTGGTGGTAGCAGCAAGCGCGAGACAGGGAGCACATGCTCTACAGGCGATGATTGCATTTCCAACAAGACTCGCGCGACTCGTGGGTCGTGTTTGGGGTGCGAAACAGCGTAACATTTCACACCAGTGTTTGTACGCGACGTCATTTTAATGATAACGTTTAGAAATTCGGTTTGACGGCTTGTCACCGCTCATTGTGACTCCTCCTCCCCCCTCAGCTGGGATGTTCGTGGCTCCGGTATGTAGAGATAAAAGAGTCCGCTTGCCAGTCGAAGCAGCTGATTCGAACCTTCGACCCGATCTGTTTCGCGCATCATTCTAGATTATGACGGACCACGACTGAAATCGTCTGTGCCGTGTTGCTGCCCGCAGTTGTGATCGGGGTTGTACCTGTCTCATGTTGTCCCGTGTGGCAGGAGGTGATCACGCAGCCACCAGTGCACATACTGCTTCAAGGCCCCGTCACCGCGAGACTCTATGGGTAGTCAGTGAAGACGACACTCTGTGGGCGGTTTGTATAGTTTGGACTAGCGACTGTGTGTGTGTGTGTGGGCGGTTATAGCCACCTGGAGCAGTCACGCTGTGTAGGCGGGTAGGAAGGCTTGGAGCAGCGACGCTGTGTGGGCGAGGCGGCTGCGAGACGAGGCGGCCCTCACCCAAGAAATCCTCTTCCCCTCTTTACCCTCGTGCTCTCTGCTTCGTGTTGTTAGACTCCACCCCCCTTCCGACCCAGGTTATATTGACGACCGTGTGCGGTAGTAAGGAGAACAGAGCAGTGGGTTAGGAGGTGTTTGGTACGGCAGTCTCGCCCGCCCTGGTCTACATGCGACGGAAGTAGGTGGTATCACTAATGGATGGTAAATCTTTGATAGAGTCTCGCCCAGTTTGGTTCGCGGTGACGCCGCCGCCGTGGTGAAGTATGCGAAGGGGCAGCGTGTAGCGGTGGTGATTAGGTATGGTGGTGGGTGGTGGTGATGGTGGCGTCGAGCGGGTGTGTGGTGATGGGGGAAATGGTCGTGGCGTTGGTGGATGTGGTGGTGGTGGTGGACCCAGCGAGCGGCAGGCCGCCACAGGTGTGTGCTCCCGTGCTAGACTTATTACCTCTTGCATCACCGCCCGACCTCCTCCCCCACCCACCCCCAACTCAACCCATCCCCCGTCTGCCTTTCTCAATAGCCATGCCCAACCACCGCCTTCCCCACCACCATACCTGCCTCTCCACCACCACTTAACGTAACCTTGATTTACCCACCACTACCACCTATGCCGCCCACCTCACATATAGTATGGACGTAATATGCGACCCACAACGTTTCAGATCCACTGTGCAATAATTACAGGCTCAGGGGAAATAGGCTAGTATGGATGCTAAACCACCACGGCAGAAACACACGCCCTCCATGGAGGTGAGAGAGCAGCAACACACGCCTCCATGGATGTGAGTGCAGCAAATTCACATTTAATGATAAGCGGATCAAGTGTGGGAAGAAGTAAACAGCGAGGTGTCTGCAGGAAAACAGGGAATCACGTATGAGAAGCAAAACACACGAGGAGTGTGTGTGTGTAATGCTTGACAGCAGCAGCGCTCCACACGTGCAACAGACGTAGAAAAAAATACAGGAGGTCCAGAGTAGAAGGAGGAAGTTGTCGACCATCAGGAGAGCCACAACTCGCACTGCAAGAGGAGATTAAATCGGTCACGTGAATCAGAAGACGTAGGTCATAAACACTTAACAGTCACATGAAACCCAAGATGAAAGTTCGAATGAGACCCAAGAAAGAAGCCATAAGAGGCCCAGGAAAAAAATCACACAAGTCCTAGGAAAACGCTCACATGAGACCCAGGAATAAAGTCACATGAGACCCAGGGGACAAGTTGTATGAGACCCAGGAAAAGATTCCACGGAACCCAGGAAAAAGGAAAACTGAAGGTCCATTAGTGGGATCGACATACAAAGAAGATATTTCTATATTCACGTAAGAGGTAGATCAAGGAGCGCTGGCTCCATTGACTCGTTCAGAACAGAAGATGACACGTACACGTGTGTCTGCCACGAGATGAATAAGATAATGAAAAAAGCAATAGGACTCGATGGCCATTAAGCCAAGAATCACCTTACATTTATGACGCAAACAAATTCCTCCTATAGAGCAATCTTATCCTGTTACAGATGTGGTTCTCCTTACGCTATTAAGACACCGAGAGAGCTGTTAAGAACATGGCCATTCACTCTACTCCAGGCCCAGAATCATGGAACTCTTTCCTCCTACAGAAAAGCGAAACATCACTTGCACTAGCGCTAAACATCCTCTGGATGTAAGTCTCTGCATTCTGATATAATTCTGAAAAACTTGAGATTGACTCGCATTGCCCCACTCCACAATTGAGGAAGCGAAGCTGCCCCACTAGCCGACCAACCAATAACACAGACATCGCTCATCATTAGAATACACGATACCCTTTAGATGCGAGTTGACTGACTCTTTGGAATGGGATAATCTGCACAACACCAAGACTTTATTTCATTATGGGAAGATCTGTGTCTCTCACTCAGCTGCTTGTTGACAATGATCACTGTTGTGAAGGCAGTGGACGACACAGACAATACTAATGTTTTATACCCAGACCTGGCGAGAGCCTTGGGGCTCTACTGTCATGGAACTCAGACGGGTGAGGTACATATAATGCATACTTGGAACACTTTGGAAGGCATGGTTCTCAGCGCTCGGCTGTGGTTCCCTCGTTGGCACGACATGCATGGGAAGCTCTTAAGATGTTACCATAGATAAGACACGAGGAAACATTTGAAATATCCGGAGTCTTAAGATTGTTTTCTGCATTGCCTGTAGCCGTCTGAGCCACTACGGGATATGGTTCACAAGTTTAAGAAGTCCAGGTTATGTACTACTGGACGGAGTGTACCAGGCCTGCGGGCTGCGGCCTCCAACAGCCTGTTTCTCGATCTAAGGAACAACGCAACCGTAGGTGAAGCTGCTGGGGTTGACGACCACCAAATCGATTTAAGGTAAGCTAATGTAAGGTACCTACCCTGCCCCCTCCTCACCTTCCACGCCCACCTCACTTGCCCCGCCCACTTCAGCTGCCCCCCGATCACTTTCACCTGCTCCTCTCACCTCACTTGCCCCGCCCACTCACCTGCCCCGCCTCCCTCGCCTACCGAGCCCACCCATCTGTCCTTCCTTCATGACCTGCCCTGCCCAAGTCACCTGCCCCGCCCACCCCACCTGCTCCACCCGCCCCACCTTCCCCGCCCGTCTCACTTGCCCCGCCCACCCACCTCGCTTGCCACAACTCTACACTTGACGGTTTAAAACATGCACACTCGTGCGCTGTAGTGCGTTGGTGTACATGTGCGAGTTTTGGGTGCTCGTGTACAATTCGTCTGCACTTAGGAGTATTGGAAGACCATGTGTTGGTGTACACATGTGGGTACTCACGTGTAATGTATAGCGTGAAGTTGGTTGTGTATGGTATACATTTATATGGATGTTGGTATACACATGTATGGGTGGTTTTATATACACCTGTGTGGGTGTTGGTGTACATCTGTACAGGTGATGGTAGACACCTGTGCAGTTGGTGGTTTACAACTGTATAGATGGTGGTGTACACCTGTATGGGTGATGGTTTACACCTGTACAAGTGATAGTAGACACCTGTGCAGACCTGTGCAGTTGGTGGTTTACAACTGTATGGGTGGTGGCATACCAGTGTTATCAATGTACAGGCGGTGATGTACACCCGGTAGAGGAGGGTAGGGTGTGGGTGTGTACATTGTGTGTGTGATGATGCAAGACTGACGTGAGGGCGGGAGCAAGGGACTGATCAATAGCCAGGTGGGTGATGGGCCTTCCTCCTATCATCCACCTGTTAATGAGTAGTCCACACTGCCCTTCCACTTCACCGACCTGCACATTAATATATATATATATATATATATATATATATATATATATATATATATATATATATGGAGAGAATGAATGAGGAAATATTGCCAAATAGGATATATGTTTTAGAAGTGGAGATAACGAGGAGAACAGGGAGACCAAATCGAAGGTGGAGAGACGGAGTGAAAAAGATTTTCAGCGATCGGGGCCTAAACGTGCAGGAGGGTGAAGGGCATGCTCGGGATGGAGTGAATTGGAACGATGTGGTATGCAGGGGTCAACTGGTTGTGAAAAGACTGAAACACGGCATGTGAAGCGGCTGGGATTAACCTTGGAAAGGTCTGTGGGGCCTGGTTGTAAATAAGGAGCTGTGCCTCTCTCCGTCAGTTCCTGGCGCTACCTCGCATTACACATGACAGCAAAATGTGAGCGGATGCGGCCTGTCTTCGACTATTCCGGGTGTTATCTCGCTTGCTTACGCGAGAAACGCCGATCAGTTATATATATATATATATATATATATATATATATATCACCATATCCGCCACCTTTACTTCACCCACCGACGCACCCGCCTACACACCCGCCTGCACCCACCTACACCCACTGGTGGCCAGCAGCTCCCGGACTGGGATGAAAGACTCATAGGAACCACGTGTTGGGAGCTGCACAAGAGGTGTAAGGTGGGCGGTCAGCACACTTCCCCTGCATTCCTTCCATCTGAACACCCCTGACCTGTACATATCTGACTTGTACATATGATCTGTACACTCCAAACCTGTAAATACCAGGTCTGTACAAATGATCTGTACAAATCTCTCGGCTTTTGGCTTGTACACTTTTAACCTGTAAATATCTGATTGTACACATGACATGTACATATCTTTTCACACCAGGGCTATACGCATGTCCTGCACACACATTACCTGTACTCTCCCGTACAGTTGTTCACTCGTAATCTGTACTCGCGCCATCTGCATAGTTGTACATCCGTGATCTGTTTGCACACCAACTGTACACACGTCATAAATACGGCCCCCTTTACACTGCTCCTCTGTTCATACACCAAGTTTACACGCGTCATTATGTATCATGCCGCGTCTCGCACCGCCGTACACAGGAGATTAGAATTGCCGCTTAAAAATGTGGCAGTTTAGACTTGATTTTCCTGTCCTTTAAATTGGCTACTCCAGCCTGCGAGGCTGAAGAGTGTAAGCCACCTGCACCCACCTTACAGTAATCAAGTTTGTTAGTTGAGTGACCAAACTACCTTTAGAAATCAGGGCTGCTAATTGCACTAACCAAAAGTGGTCACTGGCAGCCGAAGCTTGTCGGTGATGCAACCCACAGCTTTATATTGCAATAAAAAAAAATGTTGTCACAACGAGAAATCGCGTCTTTTGCATGCAGAAAGCACCACTTCTGCTGCCAGAACTCTTCAGTCGCAGCAACCCAAACAAACCACCTTAGCAACCGAACCCATCACAGTAACAACGAAAAACCTCGACATACTTGGCAACACCAGCTCACAGTACAAGTTCTCTTTTAAAGTTAAAAGAATTTTTACGACTCTTACCTACTTTCCTTACGTGTGGTTCATTATAAGAACGACGTATCATCTGCAATAGCTCATCCCGCGCAAGACCAACGGTTTAAAACGTACGTGCCGATTCGTCAGACGTCAGTCACGTGTTATGGACTATGTGGTGCAAGTGCACTCTTACACACACACACACGCAACAGGCCTTAAACGGTTATTGTAACCGCATAGTAAACGCAGTAATTAATCTGTTGTGCCTATTATCGGGGCTGAATTAATTATATATATATATATATATATATATATATATATAGTCTGTGATATAATTGGTTAATTCACACGTCCGTAATACGTCAGCTGAGCGAGTTAATTCATAAGAGCTGACATTTCCGTTCAACTCACTCCACTTTGATACAATTGAAAGAAAACGGAGCCGATGGCGAGTATCAGGTAAACTTAGCTTTAAAATTTGGTAGAATAGTTCTTGACGTGTGGATTCCTCATTGTGCGAGGTTTTTGCGCTTATTATAATTTTTTCTTTGCACGAGACGAGAGAGATTTTTACGAGACGCTGAAAAAGTGTGTACTAAAGTTTTAAGGTGTGCGTCTGGTACAGCCAGACTACTCATTGTTTCTCTTCACAGTGAGACAGAAATGATATGATTATGTTCCAGTATGATAAAGAGAGAAAGAGATTCCTTCTGTTAAACTGTGATACTCATCCTCCATCGAGGTAGGCTCCACACTGTCTTACGCCCGCTGTTATCGTACACAGACCGGACGTTTGAAGGGCATCCACTTACATAGAGAGTACTGCACCAAGCTGAGCTGTTGTAAACTATTATTTAAACGAAATGGGGAGCCTTGTGTGTGTCAGCATTCAGAATATCCATTCATGTTGTCAGTTTTATTCTCAGGGTATTAATCGTGGTTAAAACGAACATTTACACTGTAATAAGAACACCAAAGGATACACACACGACAGACGCTAACGCGTAAACGGACTATCGTGATCGTGAGTCGGTAGAGTTGAACGTTAGAACGACTTAATTTGTGTTAGTGGCGGGAATTACCTTTGCTCGTACGTCAGGCAGCGGCATAGCGTCCCAGTCTAATGTCGCCGGACCGGACCCTGTAGAGGATTTATGTAGTAACAAGAGGTAACATAACAGTCCATGGTAATTTATCAGACTGTCTGCTCAGATTTACGAGTCGGTTACATAAATGCAGCTTTTGCCAGGGCGGAAGTTATTCGTAGCGTTTTCGATGCTCTTATGGATTGCGTTGGTGGGGACCTTGTCAATTCCGGAGGGTCGCATCCACCAAGAAAGGCAGACGTAATACAATCCTCACATATCATCCCGGACGTTGACTGCGTCACCCATATGAAAATTGTGAAAGGTGCAGTTACTGCCCTTGAAATGGGGCTGCGCTCTGGAGATGAAAGGCGTACAGGAACTACCAGCGTCTGTTATGTAATTGCACGAGCTTGGCTAACGAGAAAGTACCGAACTCAGTCGTTAAACATAATAACGGAGAATATTGGGGAGCCCCGGGGGGTAGGCAATCTCTAGCCGCCCGCGGAACTCGTTAAGTTGGGAGAAACCCTACCACTGGCCACCCATACACACATACCCGGCCAGCGTGAGGTTCTCAACCCGCCCGCGCTATCGTGCCATCAAGAGGTTAATAGCGGCGTCGCTGTAGCCTCAACCTGACTCCGGCCAGATGGCGCCGGTCCCACCTTGTCCTCTCGCCACCCCGTGGCCGGACCCCTATGGCAGAGTTGCCGTATATGTAACCTTTGTGGTGAGGTGGCGCCGCCGTGACTAGGATGGAGGGGGTAATGTGGCCGGACTATCTGACCTAGTGCAGCAGGTGTTCTAGGAAGATTTTAATTTTACGGAGAGCAGTCCCGCCTGCCGGGTCTGGTATCATATAACGTCTTATTGTATATTATTAGTGTAGATAGGACCCTCTTTCACACTTACGTGCCGAGTTGATTAATTATAACCCTGACTCTGGATGTCAGGGTAGCCTATGCGTTTGTCACTTCACAAGACCACCATTAGCGACAGGTCATCAATAACAATTTAAGTTTCTTTATCTGTTCGGTTTATGACATTGGGTGCTGTAGGATATATATATATATATATATATATATATATATATATATATTCGGGTGAAAGAAATGAAGCGAGATAAAAAGAACGTAGGAATTAACCATGACTTCGCTTGTGTTTGTAGACCTGAGTCAAATGTCGGAAGGTTGTAGTAAGAGGGGAAGACGAAAGAAAAAAGAATTGCACAGTGTGGTTTTTGGAGGGAAGGAGGAGGTAACATAACGGTCATTCCTCGACTCTGCATTTAACCTCTTGAATTAATAGGTTATATGAACCAATAAATGCCATTGGTACATTGGTTACCGTAGAAATAAAAG